>LBNU01028198.1:21735-50890 GCA_014162995.1 Artemisia annua | reverse complement strand
GGGGAAGAGTGATGTGACCTATTGCATCTTTGAGTTTAGGGACTGAATGAAATTATGAATTTGTGATTGTCGCTATTTCATTTATGTTTCCCTTCATCATCAAATTCGGGCAATGAATAACATTAACAATTTCTTGGGTGTTCCATGTATATGTTTGATGAATTTTTTGAGTGGTTTTATGTTTGAGAGTTCCCAACATCAAACAGCCCTTGAAACAGCTGGTCACTTCGGTGAAATGTCCTTGTGGGGATTACGGCTTAAGTTGTGTTTGATGGTTTCAAACGGTTAAAAGCAGGAAGTAGCAGTCGTGGGGTGATCTCCCAAGCGACTCACCTAATCGTGGTGTACGTATGCATGTCTGTGTAAGCCCTCTAGGGGGTATCCGATTAGGAACGGCCTTGGTAAGGATTAGAAGGAGTCTTCACACTATGCTGTTGACAAATTCTAATTCCGAACCTGTAAGTACCGGATGTATTATTGCTAACTGTTTCATGCAGGTACAACCACCATCCTGAACACCAGCTTCCACATGCTCATACTTACATCTCAACAACTATGAAAGCTCTTATAAAAGATCGAAGCAACACAAAAGTCAAAGATAGATTCCATGCCAAAAGAATCTACAAAGTAATTAAGACAAACGATCTAAAAGCAATGCACCGCCTAAAGAAGTATTCTACATCAACACAAAGAATCTTCATGTATGAAAAGAGAGCTCCACACGAATGAAAGTTTCAAACGTCAAAGATGTATGAGCATGTCGGAAAGATGCAGATCCACTGGAGTCTAAGAAAGTGACGAATGGCAGACTACCACATCATGTGATCGCTATCTCATCAACAAAGATAAAGAAAAAAGAGCGATGAATCATTACTATTAATCATTTTTGAAGACGCCTAAAGCTATGAAAGTCAACAACTAAAGTCCAAAGACAAATACGTCAAGCAACCTCAAATGACCGTGATGAATATCTCTCCTTCATAACCGATCCTTAGGGGGAGATTGTTAGGACCTAAGTTTATCAACATTTAGTCAAGTCTCGGTTATTTCAGTGAATGTAATAGGTTGCTAAATTACTTAAGTTATTTATGTTTTAAGTGTAAGACCACTAAGTGTCCAATGGGCCTCAAGCCCACATGAAATAGAAAGATAGGGAGGAAGGGAATGTTTCCCTATTCCTCACCTATAAATAGGACCTTATGTATCTTCTTACACTTGTTGGTTATTTCATTTACATAAGGAAACTCTTGCACTTTTATTCTTCATATTTGATCTAATCAACCAAACTCTATTTCTCATCTTATTTCTATCAAATCAATATTTGTGTTTACAATATGGTGACCTAACAACTACCTAGAGTTACAAGGATATGATGGGTTTACCAACGCGAACAATGAAGCTTACGAGCAACGGAGATGCAAATTGCTCGGTATACCCTATAAGAAAGCTCCACCTATCATTACTGAAAAATTTGAGGTGGTTAGATATTCAATTGGACCGGACGAAAACTTTACCAAGATTGAAAGCCAAGGGAAAGAAGAACTGCTATGCACCCCTACGAATGTCGCTTGGATAAGACAGCACCTAATAAAAGAGATGGACAAGCGGGGGCAAGTCCGTCATCAACCCACTTGAAGGCCGTGGCAGTGAGTCTAACTTAAAGACTCGATAATAAACAAAAGTGCTCTTTCGGGAGACAACGCGAATTATCATTTTCCTTTTATTTTTCTTTATTTCGTTGGTTTAGTATGCCCCGTATTAATAATTTTCATGTACTAGAGGAAGCTTTGTGTTGGGGAACTAATTTTTGGACTTTTGCACCAAGAAAAATCCCCATG
Source organism: Artemisia annua (assembly GCA_014162995.1). NCBI lineage: Eukaryota > Viridiplantae > Streptophyta > Magnoliopsida > Asterales > Asteraceae > Artemisia > Artemisia annua. Next base: position 49,052 of record LBNU01028198.1, on the reverse strand, counting down.
ACTTAGCTACGGCGTAGTTCCTACCCTGACTATGCCGTAGCAACCGCCAGGTGTCGTTCTGGAAATATTTAGCAACTACGGCGTAGCAACCCATTTCAGCTACGCCGTAGCTACCTTCTGAACCTTAAAAAGCTTATTATTTTTACAAATCATTATTTAAACTTGTATTAGTTTTTAAATGAAATTTGTAGGTGTGTTCCCTGTAAACTCTCACGAGACTTCACTCGTCCACTTGGGACACCAAGTGGTTTAAAAGGCTTGTTGCATACGCTAAATGCAACCGTGATTCCTACGAAAGTGAGTTAGATTTTTATTTTTATTTTTCTTTTTTTAGGTTTTATGCTTTTGGTAGTTGTGTGATTTCAGGGAATTGAAGTTTGCTTATTAGGCGAAGCGAAAGCACGTTTTTCAACATGATCCTTCTATCATTTTCAAGAGCAAATTTCAGGGAAGTTCTCGTTCTAATTCTACTTTTCCTCTTTATATTTATTTTATGTACAAAAGGGACTTTGTACAACTCAAGTGGGGGGACGGGAGTAGAATTATTTACTTGAACTCAATATTGCCCCATTTTTCTAGTTTATTTTGAAAAATTATGCCACTTTTAAACTTTTGACATGTTTTTTCGAACCTAACTAGAATAGACCTTACCCGAGCACATTAACCCATANTTTTATGTACAAAAGGGACTTTGTACAACTCAAGTGGGGGGACGGGAGTAGAATTATTTACTTGAACTCAATATTGCCCCATTTTTCTAGTTTATTTTGAAAAATTATGCCACTTTTAAACTTTTGACATGTTTTTTCGAACCTAACTAGAATAGACCTTACCCGAGCACATTAACCCATAATACCATGGTGAGGTTTAGCCTATTTCAGTTTCCCCTTTTTTACCCCAAATCTACCTAAATTATGAGTGTGCCGGTAGTTTGTAAACTTTAGAACTTTGCTTTTACATCATTTTGAAACCATAGACGAGTAGTGTATTGAGATTTCTTGATACATTTGGAAGAAACTTTTTAAGAAGGCAATATTTTAGGATTATCACCCAAATAACCTTTATGTGTGTGTTTATCGATTAGTCACATCGACTATTCGACCCCCGTGTTAAACCCTTTGTTGCACTCACCTTTAGTGCAAGATACCCCTAGATACACCCATTTAAGCCTATCCTTTCGTTTCTTACCCATATTATTGTTTCGATACACCTATACACCTTAACCTACCGTATAGTCTTGGTTTATGGTTGGGAAGTTGCCACTTGTTCTAGTTTAAGGTTCAAGTCAAGAGATTCAAGAATCACACCTACGTTGAAGACAAATCTTTGAAGATCATGAGAAAACCCACTATTGTACATGTATAGTTCATCCCAAGTGGGGGGATATATTTATTTCTTGTGTTAGTTATGAAAAAAAATATATGTGAATTTTAGTATGTAGATATGTTATCTTTGGTGCAACCTTGTATAGCACCGTAATATGAGTTTTGAAGGAATTAGTATCGAAGAGGCCACTTCGGTCATATTTGAAGAATGAAGTTGTTGGTTCTTAATCGCCAACATGAAGACCAAGTGAGGTGCCCATCATGACGTTCGCTAATGGCACACACTTGTTACATGATCCAGTTCTTGCATTTTGAAGCTTGGACTTTGGATGAACGGCAAGTGGTAGCAACTCGGTTATAGGCTAAGACTATTTGCTTTCTTTTTCCTTTTACACAATTATTTTGCATCCCAGGTCTTATCCTACCCTTTAGTTGTGAATCATGCTTAGGTGAGGGATTTGAGCAGTCATTGGTGTCTTGCCCGGCGTTCCGGTCATGTACCATTGCCTTTGTCGCCTTTGCCGTAGTATGATAATAAAAACACTACACCCACAAGCCTTATATGTGTTCACATATTGCCTTTAAAACTTATTTCGACCTTAGCTCTAGTGGTAGAGATTTGTGTAACTGCCAAGCCTATGATAGAATACATTCTATGACTGTGCGTTGAGTGATCACCCCGAAATTAACACTTAGATTAGGAGAGAGAAATGAGTGTTTGTTCCAGTTTCGTGAGGTGTTTGGCTTTGATATATTCTAGCATAGGAAGTTTTTAGACTCATATTTTCCATGATATAAGTGTTAATTTCCCCCTAAATTGCTCATCTTTTCTATTCATATGAAGGATATATACTCTTATTTGTTTATATTTTGGTTTCAGGGTAAAGATGAGTAAAAGAACGAACAAACGCGGAAATGGAAGGACTTAAGAGCAAATACGTGGAAAATATGGATTCTGCACTAACTACGGCGTAGAGGTTCATCCACCTATGCCGTAGCAAAGATTTATGAAGACTACGGCGTAGCTCACTCTATGACTACGGCGTAGAAATCCACTAAAGGGCACTACGGAGTAGGAACTCTCCACCTACGGAGTAGACCCTAATTTGCGGCAGTAAAGAACTAACGAGGCCAAAAACGAAGTTACGGCATAGTAACCCTAACAACTACGCCGTAGAAGCATCCAATGAAGAAACTACGCCCGTAGCACTTGATCAAGCTACGGCATAGTCCAGATTTACAAAGGCTACGGCGTAGCAACTCAGTCAGCTGCGCCATAGCTAAGTCGGGCCTATAAATACCAGCCCTAATTCCGAGTTTCTTCATTTACTTTTCACCACATAGAAGTTGGGAGAAACTCAGGGAGCAGGAGGAACGAAGTTCTAGCCACATAGAAGTCATTTCCAAGGGAGGATTCACACACCGATCATAAGTTCATCAATTCCTTTGTCTTGTATTTGATTCAAATTTACATTTATATTAATTCAACATTGTTTTAATGCAATTATGAATATGAATGGCTAAACACCTCTTGGTGTTAGCCTAGTTATGAAATTGTTATTGTAATGATCTAGTTTTCTACGCATCTATTGTCTATTGTTTGTATTCTTTCATGGCGAGTCTTAGCACACTCTAGTTCCCGTAGTGTTGAGCGTTGGTTGTTCCTTGGAGGCTTGGGGAATTAACCCTAGGAACTAAGCCGATAGGGATGTGACTTGGTGATAGCAATACCACCATACATGTGCGAATTAACCCTAGGACCACCTACCAATGCGATACGCTTGAAGGAGTTAGAGGGGGTGTAAGATCTGACCATGCCGTATCTCGGTAGACTTGTCCATGTTAGTAGAGGTACTTAATGACTCTTACATCTTCGTAGGTTCACGCCGACCGATGAACCCTCGGCTTTACAATAGTCGGGGATAGGACAAGGTGTAAGATAGATTTAGGTGATTTAACCCTCTTATCCAAAATGAATGTAACCCCCAGACGATATGATAGGATGCACTTATAGAGATCTAATTATGATAATAACAAGAGTAGTAATTAGGTTAACACTATTTGCTGATATTTTTCTATTTTATTTACTTGCATTGTTATTTACATTTCTTAGCTAATTAATCTTTCAACTCATAAAACCCCTTTTTACATGTGACACTAAACTTAGATAGACTCTATGCACATAGCTCTTGGGACGACATCGGCTTTACCAACTAGCTATACCTCACACGACCGGGTACACTGCCCGTTAGTGCATTAGGTAGACCTTCGGTAAATGAGACACTTAGAAATATTAAAACCTGTTCGGTAAAACCTGCATCAATAATTTTCGAGTTTTCATTCATTGTGTAGAACTTTTGGTGGGGAACTTTTGGTGTACAAACCCTAGTCTGACTTTTGCAGTAATTTTAGGGTTTCAAACCCTCTTTTCTTCCATGTTCAATTGAAGATAAGTTATCCTTTAATCATTCAATATGTCTATGTGTTGTTTGATTATATCGTATGCTTTTCTTTCTTTTAACATGCTAGCTTAGATTTACTTGTGTTTACTTAGATCTAATGAAACCTAGTTATTGATTATTGATTGTTGGTTTGTCATTGATTGTTGTGGGCGATTGATTTTAGTGTTAGGCTTAAGAAAACTAGCTAATCTCTTATACGGTAACTTGCTTGAACGTTTTAAGAAACGTAATCGGATGTGTACAACGATTTTATTGGTTTTATTAAATGCATAAGTAACTATTTATGAGGCCATGATAGGATACTAAACATGTCGTCATAGGAAGAGATAGAAGCTTATAGAGTTGGGGAAGATCGTACACGGCCCCACTAATGGTATTAAGGATTGCAACCGTTCATCCACGAAATCATGACAAACCTATTAATCAATAAAAGATAACTATGGAGTAAAGAAATCTAAGTAAACATGCTTTTCTCGATATAAGAAGTTCCTACCATTTTACTTTCTCATTATTTTATTTTATTTGTTTAAGTAGTTATTTGGGTTAGTTGGCTAGCAACTAATTCCGCCCACTCTTCCAATACCCTAGATATTTTACTTGCTTTCATAAAACATAAAAATACAAAAAGAATCATCCCTCACCTCTAGACCAAGTTAGATTAGTTTCAATCCTAACGACAAATAAACAATCTTCTTCATAATCAATTAATCCATAAGAACCAAATATGAGCCTTTTAAAACCTTTAAGAACAAAAACTTCTTCCTGTGTGTGTGAATCAAATAATCATTCTGTGTGTGTAATCCAAAACCAATCAAACTCATCTTGAATCAATCATATGTACTTCCCCTTACTGCTTGTAAATCATGCATATGTATTGAACTATAAAGCTCTTTACGTGTCTCCATAAATTATTCAAACACAGCAGTACTTTGCAATAAAACTCAACAGTACTTTCAATGTACGAGCAGTACTTTAAAAACGAACTGTACCTTGGAGCAGTACTTTGCAAGAACAAGCAGTACTTTCATATAATGATCAGTACTTTCGAACAATAGAGCAGCAGTACTTTAAAAAATATACATTGGAGCAGCAGTACTTTAAAAATATATGGGCAGTACGTTGGAGTAGTAGGAACAATTCAGCAAGCAGCACTTTAAAACATTTGAAGCAGTACTTTCAAGAATAATGGAGCAGTACGTTCATATAAAACATGCAGCAGCAGTACTTTAATATATCGAATAGTTCTTTGAAAACAAAGGGGCAGTACTTTGAAGTCAGTGGAGCAGTACCTTGAAACATATCTCAAGCAGTACTTTGAAACATGAACAAGCAATACGTTGAATGAGATAAAGAGCAGTACTTTGTAACCATGTACTGACCCATGAACAATCTTGACCAATTAAATAATCCATGTAGTACTGTATGACTCCAACTTCATGAAACAACATCAAAATAATAAATTAAATACGGAGTACCTTTGAAGACCACCATCCCATGTGATGTTTTACTTCTTTGTCGCTTGCACCGGTCAACACAGCAGCAACAATACCCAAAACGAATTAATGAACACACCACATTTTTTGCCACGATTATAATATTCCATCAACTCACGAACTTCATTAAGTCAACCAGTACGAGGTAGTATATCTGATTAACCAAATAGAAATCCACCGTCCCACTATTCATCTTATCACATGTACAAGATGACAATCTTTGATAAACACCGAACCATTAATAGCAACTAAACAAAAATTTTAAAGTAGTACCAGGTTAAATTAATTCTTCATCGATTGCACCTCATGCTATTGACTGTAGCACCGATCGACAATAAGATAATTAAATACGGAGTATCATGAAGAACCTAATTAATGCGAATCACAGAATCAATTACTTTGTCGAATCTCAGAATCAACCAATCATTCACGAGGTACGAGGTAAAACATATACGACCAATCAACAACTTTAAATCAATCGATCATTAAACCTTGTTATCCCAGATATCACGAGAGCCCCGGGCTCTGATACCAATTGTGAGATCGTTGTAGCTCTTAGACGAGGTCTAATATTATATCTAGGAACACATAATAATGAAGGCGGAATATTCAAACATAGAATCAATCATTATTATGAACAAGGTTTTTCATTGATAATCCTCTAACGATTACAAACTAAACAACTAATCACTAACCCTAGACGTTTATCTTCTACGCCTAGGTTACCACACACACACCTTTAATGTTTACATCTTGTACGTACAATGAAAACTAATGACCCTATGTCTTCTTTATATACTAGAGACATCTAGGGATTTACAAGAGGAATCATATAAATTAGGAACTAAATCTTTTAAGATAATCTTCTAGAATCTTCCAAATTCTCGCATCTTTTTGTAGTTTCCCATCTTGTCAATTTAGCCCTTCATGTTTCATTCTTTCTTGTTTTGTATCATCAAATCTAATAGACCCAACAGTCGGGAATAGGACAAGGTGTAAGATAGATTTAGGTGATTTAACCCTCTTATCCTAAAATGAATGTAACCCCAGACGATATTGATAGAGGCACTTATAGAGATCTAATTATAATAATAACAAGAGGTAGTAATTAGGTTAAAACTATTTGCTGATATTTTTTATTTTATTTACTTGGCATTGTTATTTACATTTCTTAGCTAATTAATCTTTCAACTCATAAAACCCATTTTTACATGTGACCCTAAACTTAGATAGACTCCACGCACATAGCTCTTGGGACGACATCGGCTTTTACCAACTAGCTATACCTCACACGACGCGGACGTACACTGCGCGTTATGGGCATTAGGTAAACTTCGGTAAATGAGACCACTTAGAAATATTAAAACCTGTTCGGGTAAAACCTGGCATCAATATAATTTTCGATTTTTCATTCATTGTGTAAGAACTTTTGGTGCGGACTTTTGTGTAAACCTGTCTGACTTTTGCAGTAATTTTAGGGTTTAAAGCCTCTTTTCTCCATGTTCAATTGAGATAAGTTATTCCTTTTAATCATTCAATATGTCTTGTGTTGTTTGATTATTGTATGCTTTTTTTCTTTTAACGCATGCTAGCTTAGATTTACTGTGTTTACGTTAGATCTAATGACACCTAGTTATTGATTATTGATTGTTGGTTTGTCAATTGATTGTTGTGGGTGATTGATATTAGTGTTAGGCTTTAAGAACACTGGCTAAATCTCTTATACGGTACTTGATTGAACGTTTTTTAACAGAAACGTAATCGGATGTGTAATAACGATTTTATTGGTTTTATTAAATGCATAAGTAACTATTTATGAGGCCATGATAGGATACTAAACATGTCGTCATAGGAAGAGATAGAAGCTTATAGAGTTGGGGAAGATCGTACACGGCCCCACTAATGGTATTAAGGATTGCAACCGTTCATCCACGAAATCATGACAAACCTATTAATCAATAAAAGATAACTATGGAGTAAAGAAATCTAAGTAAACATGCTTTTCTCGATATAAGAAGTTCCTACCATTTTACTTTCTCATTATTTTATTTTATTTGTTTAAGTAGTTATTTGGGTTAGTTGGCTAGCAACTAATTCCGCCCACTCTTCCAATACCCTAGATATTTTACTTGCTTTCATAAAACATAAAAATACAAAAAGAATCATCCCTCACCTCTAGACCAAGTTAGATTAGTTTCAATCCTAACGACAATATTCCCCGAGAGAACGATCAATCCCCAGGTACTTGCCACTCACTATACTACATCAGTCAGGTACACTGCCTGGTGGGGATTGCAAGCTTCTCAAGATCCCTTGAGAAGTAAAATCTTTTGCAAGGTTGCAAAACCACACATCATGATGCTAGATGAAAATTCTCCAGTCCTGGAAAATCACCCACAATGGTGGAGGTACAGACATGAGGAGGCATCCACATGCGAAACTATATATTTAGATCTACAATGCGTGTATACTAAAATTATTCGGAATAGAAGAAGACAAATGTATTCATGACTCTTTATTTTATAAAATTATTACAATTGTTACACGTTTCTACTTTTTAATAGTCAAATTATTTTCTCGTTAATTATTTGTATGCTCACACTGACAAAACATATATAAATAATTAAAAATTATTTAAATTAATAATAACATTACTGATTTATGTTTTTGTTGGGTTCCTTCAGTAGTCTCGAAAAACAAGGATTTGAATATAAATTATCCTAAGTGTTAGAAAACATTAAACGTATTCAAGTCACTGAGTGAACAGTTGCTCAGTGAGTCATCTTCAGGATGCTTAGGACGAGACTAAGAAGAAAGCCTCTCCATTCAGTGAGGCGGAACTCAGTGAGTGATGACAATAACTCACTTAGCCCCCAAGACTCCTCAACAACTAAAGAGTATTGTTAAAGACTGAAGACTGAAGGCCTGAAGACTGAAGAATAGGCGGGACAAAGCGGGAAACGTTTGAAAGGATAAGAAGGTGTCCTTATCTACCTGAATTCAAACATTCCCTAAAAGCCAAAATGTCAGGACAGTGTCATCACTGTTCTTCAGAAAGGCATATTGTCTTATACCCAAAATAGCTTAATGTAACAGAGATAAAATACGTAAGTATTTTTGTCTTCACTAGCTTAGGTCATCTTTTTTCTTTATCATAACAGTTGTAAAAATACTTGTGTATAAATAGGAAATATAAGAGAGGAGTAAAAGTTGACAAGTTTGTTCAATTAATGCTTAGACATTCAAAAACTACTTTTACTCCTCCAAAGAACAACACAATCCCTGAGATAGCTCAGTAGGATCTTTAGTTGTCACTTAAGCTTAGCTTAAGTTTAGAGAGGAGTTATACCACACTTGTCATTTCAATCCCAAGTGTTATTCCGCAAACACTTGGGTATAATTCTTTGATTGATTTCTAATAAGAATTAGACGTTTAAAAATACTTTGTCAATTTACTTTAGTTTTATTCAAATGTCTTTCAAAGTCTTTCATTATATCACTTAAGCATGGTGCATGTTTAGATTAATTAGTAGTTAGTTTAACCGTGTAAACAGGACCAACATGTGGTATCAAAGCCTCTGGTTTATAAAACTTTTAAAACAACAGAGTGCTCAAAGTTTTTAAAATCAAGATCCTATCATGGCAGATAGTGATGTACCCCAACTAGTCGATAAAAAGGGAGGAAGCTATACGGCTACAGCTCCCCGACTTGAAGTTGGAAAATTCAGCAAGTGAAAAAAGCGCATGCTTTGTCACTTAACTGGGATGGAACCTTATTACTAACACTCATTAATGAAGGTCCATATGTCCCTAAAACTGCTACTGGTTTAGTTAAACCTGAAGCTCAATGGACCTATGATGAGAGAAGGGTGGTCAATCAAGACCAACGCCTGAAAAGCATAATTATATCATGTCTTCCTGACGATACAATGAAATTATTCATTAATTTTCCAACTGCCAAACAGACTTGGACTGACTTGGTTCATAGCTATGAAGGTCCCTGAGATACCAAGAAAAAAAGGATCATGGACCTGAAACTTAAGTATAATACTTTCAGGGCCAAAGACTCTGAAAGTCTCTCAGAGACCTATACCCGTTACAAAACCCTTTTAAATAAATTGACCAATGATGGTGTCACCCTGTCCAAGCATGAAATCAATGTTGGCTTTGTCAACTGTCTCCCTAAGAAGTGGTTAAACTTCTCTCAGGGTCTAAGAAATGTCAATCATCTGCAAAATATTGAGCTTCCTGAAATTTATAGAAAGTTCCTCTATGAGGATAACTTAATCTCTAGGAGATATCCTAAAGCTGAAGAAATCAAAAAGAACCTGACCAGTTTACCCATATCCACTCCTTTCTATTCTAACAGTATTGTTGTTGATCCCAGTTGAGCAATTGATCTAGTATTATTATCTTAGATAAACCAAGACAACAATGTATAGAAGCTGACTTGTTACAAACTTAATCAATATGCGGAATTTATTGATTAACTTAAGATGAACACAAACACAATAATATCACCAACTAAACACTTCAATATATTGAATACGAGCACTCTGAATAGTGCTAGGGTTTTGCAACCTTGAAGTGAATACAATGCTAGAATAATTCGTATTCTAGTCTAACCCTAGGATCTCCTTTTATACACCAAGGAACCCTACAGGCTTACATACAACTTCCTACCCACGACTATGATCTTCTAACATAATAGAATATTACATAATATCTATACTATAAATACAAATATTCGTACACAAACTTATCACATAGCAGCAGAGTCTCAGCAGTATACTTCCAGCAGTAGAGTCTCAGCAGTAGTCTTGTCTAGCAGTAGAGATTTTGCACTTAGCAGTAGACTTGACTAGTTAGCAGCAGTGTAGCATCCAGAAGTAGAGTTACTTCAAAACCCAACAATTGTGCAGGATTTTCAAGAAAACTCTGATGATGAGGCTGATGAGAGGAGTAATGAGGAGTACCTGAATGATTTACAAATTGAATTTCAAGAAAGGGCACTCCTTGCCAACTCAAAACGTTTTATTAGCAGAAACAAAACTTTTTCTAATGCAAAAGCAAATGAAAATACTAAGTGTTTTAATTGTGGCAAAAGAGGTCATTTTGCAAAAGGTTGTTTCTCATAAACAACCTCAGAACCATCATATAAATTTTCTGGAAAAAATTCCTCTTCAGGAACTGGCAAATTTCAACAAAAAATGTTCCAGTCTCCTCAATACTTTCAAAACAAAACTGAGAAAAGTTCTCAAAAAGATTTTGAAGCTAAGTATAGGAAAGAAAAAGACAAGCTTGCACTTCTTGAGGCAGCCCCCTCAATCTCTCAGTCTCCTCGAGCCCCTAAACCTACTCAGGGTAAAAACAAAGGACTAGTTGCTGAAACTTTTGACTGGGATGAGGAAGCTATATCCTCAAATGATGAAGAGGTTCATGTTAGTGCACTGATGGCACTCTCAGAAGACAACAAGCTGGCTGTTGGCAAGAGTCATGCCATAAATGGTGAATGGGTCAATATCACTATGAGGAAGGTAAATATCTTACTTTCTATGGATGATGATAGCGATTGGCAGTATTATTTGAATTATATAAATGTTGATCTTAAGTATGTTGAAGAGCAAAGGTTAAATTTATTTTCAAAGTATAACAAACTTACTTTTGAATTAAATAAGTGTAGAGATGAATTTCTTGTGTTAAAATATGCTAAACTTGAAAATGTTACACTTCAATTTCAAAACTTTAAATTGGTAAAACAAAACTATGCTCTTCAAGAAGAACTTAAGAAAGAAAAAACTGTCATTGAAAGTTGGACCAAGAAAAACCCTTAGAGTCTTTGACACTGTCAGTCTTGTTCCTAGTTCTAATAAGAAAATTCTAGGAGAGAATGAAATCACTGAATCCTCCAGTGAGACTCTCAGTAAAAAGACTTTCATGCCAGCTGGTACCTCTTTTGAAAAAGAAATGAATCCCAAATCAAAGGACTGTACTGAAAGACTCAGTCCTGATGGCAAAATTCCAAATTTCAACACTGGGAGAATCTTGGAGCCTGAAAGTCAGGCCATCAAAGAGATGCTTGGAGTCACTGACAAACCCAGTAGTACTGAGTTTATCATTGAGTCTCCATCAGAATCCCTAACTCCACTTCCACCACTAAAAATCCTTCAGGGAGTTGAACCTAGTTCTGACCTAACACCCTTGTCTATTCTCAAGACTCTCCCAAGGAGAGGGTGGGACTAGACACAACGATCCTGAAAAGGCAAACCCTGATCAAAACAAAACTGTCTTAACTCCAACTGAAGTCTCAACACCCTCCATCCCAACTGTGGTAAAAACTAACAGCACTGACTCAAAGTTTGATCAGTTAACTGAACTTTTCAGGAAGCTGAGTGAAAGGTTAGATTCATCTAAAAAACCCTCAGCAAAAGTTAAGGAACCAACTCCAGCTTCCTCAAGTACCACCAAACCAAAATCCACACACAAGCCTCTAAAAAGATGTGAACTATACAATTATACAAATCACACCACTGATGATTGCTATAGGATCCTATTTTGCATGGTATGCAAACAAGAAGATCACAAGACCTCTGATCACAGATCTTACCTTACCTCTTTGAATGCTCAAGCAAACTATAAAGCTCAGGCTCACAAGTATGCTTCAGCATCAAAGCAATCCCTGAAATTGAAGGCTAAGCCTTTTCAACCATGTCCTCACTATGGATTTAATGATCATCATCCTGATGACTGTCTCATGTACCCCTGTTGTGAAATATGTGGAGATCCTTCCCATGATACTTTAGGACATGATCAATTCATTCATGGTAGAAGAGGACTGACTCCAAACACATCTCAATCAACCGAGTCCTCATTTACATCCAAGTGCAAGATATATGGTAGTACTGTTCACTCCTCCACTGACCATGAGTCCATTAACAAATTCAAAAAGTCTATCAGACCCAAGCCCACCAAGAAGTGGGTTAATAAAGAAAAACTAACCCAGTTTACTATTTGTGCAGAAACATGCCAAGGAGCCTGTTTGGCATCTAGACATTGGATGCTCAAAGAGTATGACTGGTGTGAAACAATATATGCACAAATATGTGGAAGAACCAGGACCCAAGGTAGTAGTTGGTGATAACTCATCAGCTCCCACTAAAGGTTATGGTTCAGTAAACTGCAACGGTATAGTTTTTACAAGAATTGCTTATGTTATTGGTCTCAAGTATAATCTCATCAGTGTCAGTCAACTATGTGATGCTAAGTACATAGTTTAGTTTGATGATAAAAGAGGAACAATTTTTAATGCCAACAAAGAAGTTATGTTGATTGCCCCTAAGAGAAATGATGTATATGTCTTGGACATGTCAACACTCACTTAAAATGGGACATGCCTTTTCACAAAGGCAAGTGAAATAATCAACAGGCTATGGCACAAAAGATTGTCCCATCTTAACTTCAAACACATCAACAACCTTGCCAAACAGAAAAAAGTTCTTGGCTTGCTCTCCCTGGCGTTTTCAAAAGATAAACCCTGCTCAGCTTGTGAAAAGGGAAAACACCACAGGGATTCCTTCAAAGCCAAAAAAAACATTTCTATCAAAAGCTGCCTTCACCTTTTAAATATGGATCTCTTTGGACCTGTCAGTCCAATGTCAATCCATCATCAGAAGTACACCCTGGTCATTGTGGATGAATACTCAAGATATACTTGGGTTAACATCCCGACCAAAAAGAGTCAGGCAGCTAAGACTATCATGTCCTTTGTCAGGAACATTAAAAATCAAAATGACGTTAAAGTCATACAAATCAGGACTGACAATGGGACTGAATTCAGAAATCAGGACCTTGAGTGTTTCTGTGATAAGAAAGGGATCTCTCAGAACTTCTTTTCTCCTTACACTCCTGAACAAAATGGAGTGTGTGGAAAACTAGAAGGGGGTTGAATAATTTTACGTCTTTTTTTAAATTTATAAAACTTGGTTTCAAAATATTGATTCAAGTTTATTCAATTGTTTGTTTGAAAAACCTTTGATTAGAGTTTAGTATGAAAACAACTTTATGAGCTATTAAATCTGTCCTTTTAGGTTTGCTATAAAAACTTTGTTTTTGAAAACTTTGTTTATTTTAAAAAGTTTAAATTCGATATTATATTAATTCAAGTCTTGCACAATATGAACAGTTATAACTAAGTACTAAAGCAATAATAATGTAAGTAAGATAATAAGTAAGAGATGGAAAGATCGAACCGCGAGACAAGAGATTTATAGTGGTTCGGCTACAAGGACACCTTCCTTGTCCTACTCCACTCCCCGAGCACCTAACTCGAGAGTTTTATTCACTATGTCAACAAGATCCCTTATGGCGGAGAAAACCTTACACACCAATTATCACACCACAACCTTGTCACACCTTTTTCACAACTTCTTCACACCTAGTCACTACTTAATCACACCACTAATTCTTCACACCTAGTCACTACTTAATCACACCACTACTTTTTCACACCTACAATAATTCCACGCCACTCTCTCTTCACAACTTCTCTACCTACATACCTTATTAGCCTAATTCCTTAAGCTTACACTTATCTAACTAATATTCACAACTTATACACAAATGGATGAATAATATACAAATGATGATACACAAACAACTTAGATGTTGAGATCATACTTAAGTTGTAATACTTCTTGTCTTGATGGATAGAAGTATTCTTCTCTTGCACTTGAATGGATGAAGCTTGAATCACTTGGAAACAAAAGCTTATGATTATATGATCAAAGGATTATGAAAGAATAGAGAGGAGATTTAGATCTGAAAGTTTGGAGTGCAAAAGGTGAGAAAAAAATGCCAGATTTGAGCCAGTATTTATAGAGGAAAAAATACTGTTTGGGAGCGTGGCCGGTCCCCTTAATTGAGTTGCCGGTCCCCTTAATTACTAGCCCGTCCCCTTAATAATTAAGGGGGCCGCCTAGTAAAAAAAATTTCTTCATAATTTTTTGTCCTTTTGTGAGGAAGATTTTATCTGAAGAATCTAGCCATTTTTTTGGGTAGAAATTTGAATTCAAAATATTTATTTTGAATAAAACATATCTTATAAATACAAAAACATTTTGTATAAGTTTAAAAATGTTTGTCCCATTTTATAAAAAATGTAAGGTTTGTAAAAATAAAAATTCCTTTGATCATAAAATGCATTAGACATTTTGTTTATTCATACCTTAAGTGATTTGGATGTTAAAGTGAATATTTATGACTAAATACTTGTTTACGTCATAATTTGTAGTTCAATGAGTTTACGTTTTGTGATTATCAAAACATAGAGATATCGATATATGTTAATAACGTTTTTAGGCATTATTTATATCAACAAAGTCCCCCTTTTTGATGATTACAAAACCTAAACTCATTAAGTCTAAAAATTAATTTTTAGACAAGTACTTAGTGAGTTTATATTCACTTCTCCCCCTTTTTGTAGAATCAAAAAGGTTATGCCGACTAGCTTCATAAATGAAGTTAGACGGGATGAAAGCTCCCCCTTGATGTGTGCTCCCCCTCGTTCGAAGGCACCAAGGAATCGAGATATGGAATTCTCGCAAGAAAAATATTAGAAGCACAAGCATATATAGCAAAATATGGAAAACAACAAGCATAGCAAACAAATATTAAGGTCACATAGCGATATATTCATTAATTCAAAGTAATGAGTAAAAGATCCTAATTTTCCAAAGAGAGCCATCGGACTTGCTTGCAACAAAAGGTTGGTTGATTGTTATATGAAAGTAAAAATCATAAGCATATAGTATACTTAGATTGTTGATGATGGAGTGTTTGGATTGAAAGTAGTTGAGTTAGGGTAAGATTGTTGGATTAATGGAGGTATATATTTGGGTGCATGGATGTTGGAGAGTTTGGTGGTTGAGAGTTTGGAGGTGGTGAGTTAGGAGCGGAAGATGTTGATTGAGGTTTTGAATTTTGTTCAAGTGAGGGTGTTGGATGAGATCTAGTAAGAAACTCAATCCAAATGAAGTGTTCATTCCATGCAATGGTTTGTTTTTGGAGAAAGATGCAACAAGGACAATTGTGGATATGGTTTTCAACTCGATTTGAGTTGTGGGGTGATGAAGGAGGTTTAGCCAAGTTGCTTTGTGCAAGGTATAGGCAAGAAGAGCACTAAGCTCATGGGCTTCCTTTAGTTCCTCAACGAACTTCAAGTGTTCGGAGGAAGGTGATAATGGTGGAGTGTGGTTGTTATTTGGGATGGATGTTTGGATATGTAACACAGGAGAAACATGTGAGTTGGTGGGAAGTGGTGGTAATTCTTTTGGTGGTGGAGACATTTTTGATTATGAGTAATAATGAATGGATGAAGAAGAAGGTATGGTAGAAAAGGGTGTTTGATGAGTGGAGGGTGTTTTGTTTGAAATGGATGGAGTGGGGTGTGTAGTTGGAATTAAAGTTGTTGGAAGTGTAGTTGGATGATTGACCAAATTGATAGGGATTGTGGTAGGTTTCATTGAAGTTAGTTTGAGGTTGAGATGTGTGGTTTGGGATGAAGGTGGATGTTTGGCCAATGTGGTAAGGTTTGTAAAGAGGTTTAATGGAATATTTTTAGATGGTGCATTGGTAGGTGAAACAGGATGTGAGGTAAGCAATTTGAGTATGGAGAGAAAGGTGGGTGATGCAAATTGCATTGTGCAAGGTGCATAGTATCAAGATCACGAAGATCATTGAGTTGGTCAAGTTCTTCACAAAACTTCAAGATTTGCAAGGAAGATGATGGTGGAGGAATTTTGTTGTTGTTGACATGTAATGTTGGTGGGAAAGAGAGTGAGGTGTTAGGGATGTAATGTTGATAGTTGTTTGAAGGTTGAGATTTTTCAACAAAAGGATTGTTTGGAGGAAATAGATGAAATGTATGTACGTAGTTGGGAGCATAAGTGGATGCTTGACCATTATGAGGATTGAGGAAGGGTTCATTTGAGTGAGTTTGAGGATTGAATATGTAGTTGGAGACATGGGAGGAATTTGGTGTTGGATGTTTGACAACATCATTTGGTTAGATTGGCTTTTTATGGATGTTACGCTTTCTTCTCCAAACGGGTTTCTCGGTCATCTAAGCTAACCTTAAGGTTTTTGGTTTTGGTTTGATGGGAGAGGATATGATGAGATGAATGGAGATTGTGAGGAATTGGCATGTTTATAGTGTAGGATTGGTGGGATTAAGGATGGATAAAATTTGTTGGATGGATTGGAATAAAATGTGTTTGTGAATTCTCGGAAGTATAGAATGAAATGGGCTAAAAAATTAGAAAAGGAAATAGCACCTTCGACCATCAGATGGCTAGTCCTCTTAAATAGGGGCCGGTCCCCTTAAATATTAAGGGGGCCGCCTTATGAATTAAGGGGGCCGCCCATCTGGTGGTTCTCAGATTACCAGAAATGGGTTTTTGACAGAAAATGGTAGAAAGGGTTGTGTTTTTAGGTTTAGTTTCAAGCAAGTCCAACTCTTTGAGGCAATTATGCATGTAATAGATATTTGTGCAAAACATGTCAATTAAAGAGATTAAGCAATCAAGAAATTTCATCTAGCATGCAAACATACTCATCAAGCAAGTAATATATATGAACTAGGAAACAATAAACTACACCAAGTGTTTTCTTAACTATATATGAATAAGATGATTAATTAACCAGTTCATTGATCCTAAGGAGTGCCTATGTGCAATAAAGGTGGGGTTATGATTGCATGGACTTCTAGACTTGTTAGAAACAAAGTCTAAATAGACAAAGCATGGTTCTCTTGAGTTGATAAGTGTCATATACATAAATGTAGTTGACAAATATGAGATCATCATGCATGATTAAAAGAAATGTTTTTAGCATTATTCAACAATGTTTGGAAGTTAGTTTTTATATAGATTTGAGTAAAATAGATTGGGTTTTACTTCAAAATGTGTTAATGAATAAAGTTTAAAATAAAATTTTCCCAATCTTTATCTTGGATCAAAACGTAATTGTTGATACTTATAGTAAACCATGTTATTGAAGAGTGAGATAGTCATCCAAAAAATCATTTTTCCAAAATGTGAAGTTTTTGCATATTTTTAGAGATATTTAGATTTTTGTCAACAAATATCATTTAATCATAGATTTTAAAAGATGTTTATTAAAGATCTCATGCTCAAGAGAATTGGTTAGGCCTATTGTCACATGCTACCATTTTCTACATGAACTATGATCTTAAGTGAGTGATGACGTAATTCTATATATTTGATGTGAGAGTATTGAATGGGGTATAACCTAATATATAGCTCCTTTGTTGTCGCACACTTATCTAACTTAATGCCATAGTCTACGAGAGCTTGTTTCATCCATAGTTTTCTTTCGCGAGGGATCTAATCCTACTTCTATATTAATAATTAATCCATTAACTCATTTCACTTCATCACCATGAGTTTGCTAATAGTGGATATAGAAGATTTCCATTTTCTATTTTGTTCGACAACGAACAATTTCATTTTATTCCTAGGAAAGTCAACTAATGATGTTCCTAGGTTATAAGTATATAAGCTATTATGTACGTATATATGTATAAGAGTTACAAACAATTATATGTATAGCTAAGCATTAAACTAACTAATCATTAATCTATGCATGCAAATTATAACGATGGACATAAAGGAAAAGCGTACATTTTAGTCTTCAATGGATTTTCTTCAAGCACTTCAAGTTACCAAGTTGACTTATAAAAGTCATTTGTAGATGATATTCCAACTTTTTCGAAGAATGATAACTTAGCCATTTGGTCCCCATTGTCTCATTGCTCCAAAATTGTTTGGTCCAAACATGTTTAACATTTGGCTAGGATGCATGTATGGTGGTAATACTCCCCAAGGATTGTAACTCGGTTGATAATTCCACATTTGATGACTAGTGTTATTGTAGTTTTGTCTATTTTGGTTTCTTCTAGGTTGAGGTATTTTAGATCGAGGATGAGAGTTATTTTGTTTTCTTAGTGGTGGAGTTTTAGATCTTACTTTAAGTTTAGAGGATCCTACTTCGGTTTTTAAGGATTGTTTATAAAAAGTTTTTACTTCTTCATTACTAGCTAGAGGTATTTTCTTATCATTTATGAGTATGTATTTGGGGTTTGATTCTAAAGGTTTTAGTTTACTAGGTTTGCTTTCAAAACTAACATTTTTTGTTTCACTAGTTGAAGCTTCGGTTGAGTTAAATCCTAAACCGGTTTTATCTCCAGATACTCTTTGAATGCTTATTATTTTCTTAAGTGAGTTACTACTATTTTCAAACTTGTCAAGTTTGCAAATTTCTTCCTTAACTATTTCTTTTTCATTTTTAAAGTCTTGACATGATTTACATTCTTCAAAAATTTCTTTACCATTTTCTAAATTGTGTATTTTAATTTTTAGTTCTAGTATTTCATTTTCTAATTGGTTGTTTATGTGTTTTAAGGATTTATTTTTAATCATTACTTTTTGTCCTAGTTTACATAGTCTATTATACTCACTATCTAAATCTTTTTCTTCTAATGATAAATTTTCATCACTAAAGTATTTGGTTTCGGAACGTACCTCACTTGATGTCTTAGTCATAAGACATCTCTCCTCCTTTGTAGTTTCTTTCTCATCTTCATCGCTATCACTCCAAGCTCCTCCAACGAACGCCTTTTTATTTTGATCTCTTGACATCATTGGACATTTTTCGATGAGATGATTTGGATCACCACATTTGAAGCACTTCCTTTCACTCTTGCCATTTTTGTCATCTTTATTTCTTTGGTATGCTTTCCTTTCATCATGCGGTTGTCTAACGAATCTTCCTCGCCTTTTGAAGAATTTCTTGAAGTCTCTTATGGCCATGGCATATTCTTCGTCATCACTTTCTGAGGTTGAGCTATCCTCGTTACTAGATTCCTTTCTAGCTTTCAACTCAATTGACTTGCTTTGCTCTCTTTCCTTTGACCATCTCGGAGTCTTTCTTTATTATTGCTTCGTAGATTTTCAAGTTGCCGATCAACTCGTCAAGTTGAAGAGTTGACAAGTTCTTCAATTCTTCAATCGCCGTAACTTTAGCTCGCCATTTTGGATGAAGAGCCCTAAGAAATTTCCTAACAAAATTCTTACTAGAAAAATTCTCATCAAGTAATTTTAAACTTGTTATGATAGTGTTAAACCTAGCAAAAGCATTATCTATTGATTCCTCCTTAGGAATCGTAAATTGTTTATATTGTTGAACAAGAAGATCTATTTTGTTATCTTTAGCTTGACTATTACCTTGGTGAGTGATTAGTAATAAAAAATCCCAAATTTCTTTTGTGGTTTTACACATAAAAATTCTTTCATATTCTTTGCGTGGTAATTCATTATAAATAACCATTTTAGCCTCATTATTTTTTGCTAGTTTGTTTTTCAAATTATCATTTTGTTTTTCAAAAGATACAATTTCATCCTTTTTAGTTTCAAAATTATATTGAATAGGGGGAAAATCACCAAAGGTAATAACATGCCAAAGATCAAGATCTTTTGATTTCACATAAGTTTCGAATCAATTTTTCCAATAAAGAAAACCATCACTTTCAAATAATGGTGGTCTTTGCATAGATTGTC
This sequence comes from Artemisia annua, assembly GCA_014162995.1. Classification (NCBI taxonomy): domain Eukaryota; kingdom Viridiplantae; phylum Streptophyta; class Magnoliopsida; order Asterales; family Asteraceae; genus Artemisia; species Artemisia annua. The sequence continues at coordinate 29,139 of LBNU01028198.1, read as the reverse complement.
CTTCTAAATATTTTTCAAATTCCATAGATCGTTACAAGTTTTAAAATACAATATATTTTAAAAATCTTGTTTGACGTGGCTCCTGATACCAATTGGGGTTGAATAGTTTTACGTCTTTTTTTAAATTTATAAAACTTGGTTTCAAAATATTGATTCAAGTTTATTCAATTGTTTGTTTGAAAAACCTTTGATTAGAGTTTAGTATGAAAACAACTATATGATCTATTATATGTGTCCTTTTATGTTTGTTATAAAAACTTTGTTTTTGAAAACTTTGTTTACTTAAAAAAGTTTTGATTCTATTATGTAGAATTCAAGTCTTGCACAGTATACACAATTATAAATAAGTACTAAAGCAATAATAATGTAAGTTAGATAATAAGTAAGAGATGGAAAGATCGAACCGCGAGACAAGAAATTTATAGTGGTTCAGCTACAAGGACACCTTCCTTGTCCTACTCTACTCCCCGAGCACCTAACTCGAGAGTTTTCTTCACTATGTCAACAAGCTCCCTTATGGCGGAGAAAACCTTACACACTAATTATCACACCACAACATCGTCACACCTTTTTCACAACTTCTACAAAAACTTCTTCACACCTAGTCACTACTTAATCACACCACTACTTATTCACACCTAGACACTACTTAATCACACCACTACTTCTTCACACTTACACAAATTCCACACCACTATCTCTTCACAACTTCTATACCTACACACCTTACTAGCCTAATTCCTTAAGCTTACACTTATCTAACTAATATTCACAACTTATACATAAATTGATGAATAATATACAAATGATGATACACAAACAACTTAGATGTTTAGGTCACACTTAAGTTGTAATACTTCTTGTCTTGATGGAAAGAAGTATTCTTCTATTGCACTTGAATGGATGAAGCTTGAATCACTTGGAAACAAAAGCTTATGATTATATGATCAAAGGATTATGAAAGACTAGAGAGGAGATTTAGATCAAAAAGTTTGGAGTGCAAAAGGTGAGAAAAAATGCCAGATTTGAGCCAGTATTTATTGGGGAAAAAATATTGTTTGGGAGCGTGGCTGGTCCTCTTAATTGAGGTGCCGGTCCCCTTAATTACTAGCCGGTCCCCTTAATAATTAAGGGGTCTGCCTAGTAAAAAAAATTCTTCAGAATTTTTTGTCCTTTTGTGGGGAAGGTTTTATCTGAAGAATCTAGCCGTTTTTTGGGTAGAAATTTGAATTCAAAATATTTATTTAGAATAAAACATTTCTTATAAGTACAAAAGCATTTTGTATAAGTTTAAAAATGTTTGTGCAATTTTATAAAAAATGTATGGTTTGTAAAAATAAAAATTCCTTTGATCATAAAATGCATTAGACATTTTGTTTATTCACACCTTAAGTGATTTGGATGTTAAAGTGAATATTTATGACTAAATACTTGTTTACGCGATAATTTGTAGTTCAATGAGTTTACGTTTTGTGATTATCAAAACATAGAGATATCGATATATGTTAATAACGTTTTTAGGCATTATTTATATCAACAGAGTGGCTGAAAGGAATAATAGGACACTCATTGAAGCAGCTAGAACAATGCTGAATGGCTCAGTCCTCTCAAAGCATTTCTTGACTGAAGCTGTCAAAACTGCCTGCTATACTCAAAATAGGTCCATCATTTTCAAAAGACACAACTGATATGTGCTTATTCACATATCTTTTATTCACCATTATTAGACTATTTTAGACCAAAAACTAACGTTCAAAGCCAAAGATATCGTGTTTTTGTGTTTATGACTGTGCAGGTATGGATATTGCTAAAACATCACAAAAAGCAACCTAAAAGCCCAAAAAGAGCACGAGATGTGGAAAAGAGTCAAGAAGCCGAGTCAAAGTTGGTATTCACTCAAGAAAAGCCCATGACGAAGTTTTCATTACTTAAAAGCTCGAGGATATGAAAGAAATACAAACGTATAATACATATGAATTTTTTTGAATATTTTTGATTATTTTTGGAATATCTTTAATATTTTTAGAATATTATTTAATTAAAAAATAATACTAATTTCTTAAGTTTTTTTAAAAAAAAGGACGATTTTCGTAAAGTCTGGCGCAACACAAGGGCCATTTATGTAAAAAACTGAAAAGAAAATAGTTATGGGGGTATTTTAGTCATTTGATGTTGGTCAGGGACCAAAAATGCAACGAAAACATATTAATGGGGACGTCTGGTGCACTTTCAAAAAGTTGGGGACCAAATCTGCAATTTGGCCAAACCACAGGGACCAGAAATGCAATTAACTCTAAAACTTGGTTTCAAAATATTGATTCAAGTTTATTCAATTGTTTGTTTGAAAAACCTTTGATTAGAGTTTAGTATGAAAACAACTATATGATCTATTATATGTGTCCTTTTAGGTTTGTTATAAAAACTTTGTTTTTGAAAACTTTGTTTACTTAAAAAAGTTTTGATTCTATTATGTAGAATTCAAGTCTTGCACAATATACACAATTATAAATAAGTACTAAAGCAATAATAATGTAAGTTAGATAATAAGTAAGAGATGGAAAGATCGAACCGCGAGACAAGAAATTTATAGTGGTTCAGCTACAAGGACACCTTCCTTGTCCTACTCTACTCCCCGAGCACCTAACTCGAGAGTTTTCTTCACTATGTCAACAAGCTCCCTTATGGCGGAGAAAACCTTAAACACTAATTATCACACCACAACATCGTCACACCTTTTTCACAACTTCTACAAAAACTTCTTCACACCTAGTCACTACTTAATCACACCACTACTTATTCACACCTAGACACTACTTAATCACACCACCACTTCTTCACACTTACACAAATTCCACACCACTATCTCTTCACAACTTCTATACCTACACACCTTACTAGCCTAATTCCTTAAGCTTACACTTATCTAACTAATATTCACAACTTATACATAAATGGATGAATAATATACAAATGATGATACACAAACAACTTAGATGTTTAGGTCACACTTAAGTTGTAATACTTCTTGTCTTGATGGAAAGAAGTATTCTTCTATTGCACTTGAATGGATGAAGCTTGAATCACTTGGAAACAAAAGCTTATGATTATATGATCAAAGGATTATGAAAGACTAGAGAGGAGATTTAGATCAAAAAGTTTGGAGTGCAAAAGGTGAGAAAAAATGTCAGATTTGAGCCAGTATTTATTGGGGAAAAAATATTGTTTGGGAGCGTGGCCGGTCCCCTTAATTGAGGTGCCGGTCTCCTTAATTACTAGCCGGTCCCCTTAATAATTAAGGGGTCTGCCTAGTAAAAAAAAATTCTTCAGAATTTTTTGTCCTTTTATGGGGAAGGTTTTATCTGAAGAATCTAGCCGTTTTTTGGGTAGAAATTTGAATTCAAAATATTTATTTAGAATAAAATATTTCTTATAAGTACAAAAGCATTTTGTATAAGTTTAAAAATGTTTGTGCAATTTTATAAAAAATGTATGGTTTGTAAAAATAAAAATTCCTTTGATCATAAAATGCATTAGACATTTTGTTTATTCACACCTTAAGTGATTTGGATGTTAAAGTGAATATTTATGACTAAATACTTGTTTACGCGATAATTTGTAGTTCAATGAGTTTACGTTTTGTGATTATCAAAACATAGAGATATCGATATATGTTAATAACGTTTTTAGGCATTATTTATATCAGCAGAGTGGCTGAAAGGAATAATAGGACACTCATTGAGGCAGCTAGAACAATGCTGAATGGCTCAGTCCTCTCAAAGCATTTCTTGACTGAAGCTGTCAAAACTGCCTGCTATACTCAAAATAGGTCCATCATTTTCAAAAGACACAACAAAACACCATATTAAATATTCAAGGGGAGAATCCCTGACATCAGCTACTTTCATGTGTTTGGGTATCCTGTGTTTATTCATAATCACAAGGATAACTTAGGAAAATTTGATGCCAAGGCTGATGATGGATATTTCTTGGGTTACTCACTTGTCTCCAAAGCCTTCAGGGTATTTAACACAAGGAGACAACAAACTGAGGAAACCTATCACATTACCTTTGATGAGAGCACTGAAGCCATCAGGTTCTCAAACACCTCATTGGATAGATGATTCCTCTAGATACCCTCCTGATAAATATCTCTCTGAGAACAATCCTTCCACACAATATCAAGCTGATGTTGATTTCTCATACTACATCATTCCTCACAACCTTCCTCAACCAACCATCAGTAAGTTCATTGAAGCCCAACAGATTCAACATGAAGTGATCCATACTGAACCCGATGTTTGGGAACCAGTTGATCACTACATCTAAATTGAACTCACTGAGAATCCAAACCTTGAGGAACCTCAAGTCTCAAACCTTGAACCCACTCCTCTACCAAATCAGGCATCTACTAGTTCTAACTCTTATTCTAGACCACAGGAAAGATGGTCAAAATCTCAGGATATTGAAATTGTAAACATCATTGGCGAACCCACTGAGGGTATGCTAACAAGAAGCATGGCAGCCAAACTAAAAGCTGCCTCAGCCAATGAATTCCTATTTGTTGACTTCTTGTCCACCACTGAACCTAAAAGTTTCAAGGAGGAAATGCAACATCCAAGTTGGGTTCAGGCAATGCATGATGAACTTGAACAATTTGACAAAAACAAGGTTATGACCTTAGTCAAATGTCCTCAGGGTGTTTATGTCATTGGAATGAAGTGGATGTTCAAGAAAAAAACTGATGAAAATGGCATGGTCATTAAGAACAAGGCCAGGCTTGTTGCCAACGGATACAAGCAACAGAAAGGCATTGACTATGAAGAAACATTTGCCCCTGTTGCCATGATGGAAGCCATCAGGATATTCCTTGCATATGCAACATACATGAACTTCAAAGTTTACCAAATGGATGTTAAGAGTGCATTCATGAATGGTAAACTCAAAGAGGAAGTTTATGTCCAACAACCCCCTGGATTTGAAAGCCATGAGTTTCCTGACTATGTCTGCAAGCTTGACAAAGCCCTTTATGGACTGAAACAAGCTCCCAGCGCATGATATGAAACTCTCTTAGCCTTACTGATCCCAAACAAATTTGTCAGAGGAAAGATAGACAACAACCTGTTTATCTAAAGGATAAAAGATGATGTGATCTTAGTCCAAGTGTATGTGGATGACATCATATTTGGCTCAACAAGTTACAAGTTTTGCAAACAGTTTGAGAAACTAATGACAAAGCAATTTGAAATGAGCATGATGGGTGAACTCACACACTTCCTTGGACTACAGATCAAACAGACTCATAAAGGAACTTCCATCAGTCAAGATAAGTACATTAAGAACACACTGAAAAAGTATGAGCTCAATGATTGTGCTTCAGTTAAAACCCCAATGGTTCCTCCAAACAATCTTGGTCCTGATCTTGCTGGTAAACTGTTGGGATTCTTGATTTGATGTGACAAAATAAATAAAAGAATGAAACAAGAAGGACTAAAGATGACAAAGAGAGAAAGCTACAAAGAATGAAGATACAGGAAATAACTTATTATGTAGAAACGATTTTATATTATTTGGTCTTATCTCTTTGTAAACCTAGCACTCTCTATTATATAAAGAGAGGCAAGGTGCAGGTTATTATAAGTCTTCCATAATGTAGATATCAAAAGGTGTGTGTGTGTGTCTAGGGTGTATGTCTTGTAAACGCCTAGACTAGAGTTGTTTGTGTTCGATACCTCTAAGGTCTGAGATGTCTTAGATCCTTGTTACAGTTAGGTAACACGTTATTATTCTGATCAAATAATAATTGGAGGTGATGATGATGAAAACTTTGTGTCAATAACAATTGATTTGTTTTAATCCGCTGTGCATAATTGTTCATTGTTATTGTTGAACCCTAAGGCTCAAAACGATCCAAGAACTATAATTACCACGTTATTAGTTTTTATCAGGTGGCATCAGAGATTGGGGAGCTTGTTACCTAGGGATTCACAAGGTTTGTTTGTCGAAGAATGAAGAAAAATAAAAAAAAAATCGAATTTGGTTAAATTTTCGCAACTTTCTGCAGGTCAGTTTTGTAACAGCAATAGCTCCTTCGTTAACCGTTGGATTGGGCTGAAATTTTTACTGGAGGTTCTCAACATATCAAGGAAGAGTTCCACCGGAGGGATCTTCGATCTGAGCTCTCAGTAAAAAGATAAAAATTCTCAAAGTTTGCTGCAGAAAGAGGTATATAATTTCAAATTTTTAGGGTTTTCTTCTTTGATTTGGGTTTCTATTGAATAAATTCATCATTGAAGTTGGTTATATGATGTTTGGTGCCTAAATATTCATGAAAGAAAGAAGTTTTGGAGGCGTATGAGTGATTTTTGGTGATTTTAGGGTTTTTGCGACACTTTGAAGTGTTGTCTTTATACTTGTAAAAGTCGTGTTATTTACTAAACCCTAATCTGGTCATGAATCTATGACTCTACTGCTAGCTTTATGACTCTACTGCTAGTTGTTGCTCACTCTACTGCTAGTTGTTGCTGACTCTACTGCTAGTTGTTGGTCACTCTACTGCTTCGTTTATGACTCTGCTGCTAGTGTATTAACTCTGCTGCTCATTTGAAACTAACTACTGCTGTGATTTTACATGATTCAACAACAAGAAAGGGTAGTTCTGTCGATATTAAAGGTTTCTTGAAAGCTTTGTTCTGCAAAATGTAATTGTTTGAGGGGAAGAAGCTTCAAGAATACATGGGTTTTATGGTAATTCGACAAGGAATTTTATGAGCAGATTGTTTGAGACGTATGGCAGATTTGGATGGTTTTACACCACAACAAGGAGGTTTGTTATTTTGTTTTAAACGGTTTTAAAGGCTCGAATTAATTTTTTCTATTGGGAAGAGGAGTGTTTTGTTGCTTACTTTGAGTTGATGCCGTGGAATATCGAAGGTTTGTCTTAATCATATCTTACACTTGTTTGTTCGTTCAAGTGACTACGAATTGACAAAACAACTTGAAGGAGTTACGTTATTGGTGCTCAGTGATTATTGTCAAAGAGATTGCGGTCTCCCCTATATGTGAAGTATACGTTCGAACCGAGTCGTATTTAGTCAAGGCATAAGATACAAGGTTGGTTTCTTCTACTTCAGCATCACATTGGTAATGCTGTTTTTTTAAACAATATATACACAGCCTACAGATTTGAAGAATCATGAAGATGGGTTAACACCATTGATTTCAGGGGAAGCACATTATTATGGTGTTTGTTATCCATTTTGAGTGTTCATGGCACCACTCAAGGGGAAGTGTTTGATGTTTGCGGTACTATGTGATCACTATTTCCTACTGCTAGTTGGAGTTTTTCTATTGTTTTTGGGGGTTCATTATTCGTTTTGTGCTTCCAATGGAGGGTAATTTGAACAT
>LBNU01028198.1:8630-20132 GCA_014162995.1 Artemisia annua | reverse complement strand
TTAGACACTTTTCCACATCTCGTGCTCGTTTTAGGCTTTTTGGTTGACTTTTGTGCTATTTATGCAATATCCGTCCCTGCACGATCACAAACACAAAAACAAGATATCTTTGGCGTTTCACGTTAGTTTTTGGTCTTTTCTATACTTAAACTAAGGTCAGATATATGTGTAATTTAGCACATATCAGATATCTAAAAGGAATTCCAAACCTTGGTTTGTATTATCTTAAATGCTCAGGATTTGATCTTAAGGGTTACACTGACTCAAACTATGCATGATGCAACATGGATAGAAAAAGTACCTCATGGTCCTCTCAATTCCCTATAGGAAAACTTGTATGTTGGAGCACAAAGAAGCAACAATCAGTAGCCATGTCCTCAGCTAAAGCTGAGTATGTAGATGCAGCAGGTTGTTGTGCAGATATACTGTGGATGAAAAGTCAACTCAGTGACTATAACATCCATTGTGTTCCCATCTTTTGTGATAACACAAGTGCCATTGCTGTCTCCAACAACCCTGTGCTTCACCAAAGAACCAAACACATTGATATCAGATATCATTTCATCAGGGACCATATAATGAATGGAGAGATTGAATTACATTTCATTCTAACTAAATATCAGCTAGCTGATATCTTCACTAAACCATTGGATGATCCAACTTTCACTAGACAGAAAGATGAATTGGGCATGTTGGATATTGATAATCAGGTCACTGATTAAAATGTTCAACCTGATGTAAATTCTCTCTAAGGTCCCTGAACAACACCTTCACTCAGTGAGATCTCAAATGTTTCTCTCACTGAATAACCGTCCCAAACACATATCATACTGAATGAAAAGTCATTCAGGGGGTCTCAAGACATTCAATGTCAAACTAAATGCTCTAAGTATTAGTTACTAAATGTCCTAGGTTGGTAACTGACATAAAATTAATATAAGAATATATGTCTTTTATCCTTCTAGCTACCACTTCTTGGGCCCCCACATTCCCTCCACATACCTACTAGGCATTTAATGCCTCACACTCACACATAATGTCATATGATATTATATGTGGTGACACATCTCTACCAAAGTGTATATTTGCAGAGACGCGCAACTGTTCACCCCACTAGTTACAAAAATGTCGGAGATGTGATAGGTGGCATTTAATGCGGACATCAAACCAATCCCAAAATTCTCCTTTATTAAATATAAACTCTATGATATCCACAACCGTTTTCAAAACCCTATTCCATCTCCCTATAACTACCCCCATAAATAAAAACACACACACGCTTTCATTACTTACTAAACTCTTGCAAATTTATTTCTCAAACCTTTTTTAACTCAACTAAAACTTCTCCGGCCAACTTTTGAAAATTTTCAAAACACTAATGGCTTCTTCTAAAGCTATCACCTACGCTCCTAATTTTGGTTAGTTGTTATCATATTGCTCGCATAAATGGATTTGGTACATTTCTTTACTAATAATATTGAACATGTTGCTGAGTTTTATATGTTTGTGATATTGGTTATCGGTTTGGTTATGATGTGGTTGATTCTCGCTTACTTGGACGATATTAGTATAACTTGTGAATATGAATGCTTATGAATTCGATATTACTTTTTCGTGGAGCTTGTTTATCCTTTGATTGCTTATTGCAACTATCATAGGTCGAAAGAGTTAGTTGTTATGATTATATTTTGGAACATCTGTCTATAATGGTCCAATATCATGCTTGTAGAAATTGTGTGATAAATTGATAAACAAACCAAGTGGAATGATGTTTAAGACCCTTCCTTATGTAGAAATGCCCGGTTGGGAGGAATTCATATGTATGCATATTCGATATAAACCATTCTTAATGCGCTCGTGATGATGTAGTCTATAGGCTGAAAGGATTCTATATCATTATTGGTAGATATGCTTGTTACGTTAATATACCCTTAATTGTAACTTGCATAACTTGTTTATATAAAGTCTTGTTTTATCTTAATCTATCTTGTTATGTGAACTTGCTTTGCTTTGTGACCACACATTTAGCTATTTGATATGTGACAATCATGTGGCTTTATTCTTGATAAACAATCTGTTAATTGCTACAAATCTCTTAGGACGACCTGGTCTTACCTAAAAACCTTTACTATAAATGGGGGTTATACTTTATCCATGTGTTTTGTGTATTAAGGAATTGGTAGAACTAGTATTATCAATTTAAAGCTTTTCTTACACATCAAAGTTTTTTGCGCCGCTGCCGGGGATTTGTTTTAGTTGTTTGCAGATTGTTTGCTGGTCTTGTGCATCATTCGTGTGTTTGAAATTCCTTGAAATCTCTTAAAATCTTTCTTCTGTTACCGTAAGTACGCCGCAATTCCCCTGTTCTCGTTTGTTATCTTGCAAACAAATCCTGTAAGTACGCTAGTTCTAACACCAAGGACGACGCACTTTTGTCCCGTGATCAAAAGGTACTCTTAACTGATTAATTTCAGTGATAACAAAAACCCAAAAATGCTAGACTCAGGTATGCAATCATTTGGAATCATGTTTTATTTTATTATACGCCTCGAAATTTGTGAATAATTAGTTTTTCTTTCAAGTGAAAAAAATCAAAAAGATTTTCATATTAGCTTTATTTTGCATTTCTAGCATGTTCGTGTTAATATAAATAAATATGCTTTTGTTAGTTTGTTAATTTTTCCTTGCATTGCATCTATTAAAAAATAAATAAATAAATGCTAGAAAAACTCATAGTACGCCGCACTTTGCCCGAAGTGCGTCGTGTTTTCCCAGCAACCCATAAGTTCTCTAAATAAAGAAACCAAAAGCATTTATTTTATTTTTATGTTTTGTGAATACTTGTTGCGTGTTTTTATTTGTTTTTGCTTCTCAGCTTGCATGTTTATTCATGTGTATATCTATAATACTATAAGATTAGGCCCTCTAATTGAATGTGGAGTAATGAAGATAGAGGTTTTTGAGTTAAAAAGAAGAGTTTAGTCCTTGAATGTTCATGTATAGTAATTGCAAGAATAATGAGCTACATATCAAGAGTCCATGGTTACAAGTTTCTTATTAAAGGAGAGTTTGTTTTCTATTAATGGTGGCTATACAGTTGCTATAGAGTTACAAATAATAGTTGAGGTTTATAAAATACATTATCACTCATTATCACTATAATCAAAAACTAATTATTTGTCTTGCAACATAATTGAAATACAATGTCTAACAAGCCTACAGGTAGCTAGTCCTTCCAGGCAGGTAGCAAGTCATCCCAGGTTGCCCAGCGTAATGGTGACTTATTCTTGGAACAGCTCGATTCGGGTATTAGTGGCACGGTTGTTGTTATGATTTGCCGTGTTTGTGAAGTGAATGCAGTAACTGGCCGTTATTTGAGCACTGATTTTGTGGTCTGTGATGCGAAGGTAAATTAGAATTACATTGATTGTCATTTATAGTTATGCATAGAGTATAGAAAACTTACATGTTGATGGAATTTTCGCCAGGGAAAGGTGATGCATTGCACTGCTAGGAGCAATATTGCTCACAATTTTGTAGGTTTGAAAGAAGGTTCTGTTTACTCCATCACGAACTTCATTGTGCAGCCAAACAAGGATGATTATCGGATCATAAGGCATGATCCATACATGCTTGAGTTTGATGGGTCCACAACCACTAGAAAGGTTTCTGTTATCTCTGATGGCTTTGTCAGATATCCTTTTGAGCTTGCCGATTTTGATGACATTGAACCTACAGACAATAAGTATCTGATAGGTTAGTATTTTTGGTTTAAACTTTTTTTGTAGCACTGAATTTTAAGTTTTCTCATACCTTATTTGTCTCTTGCAGATGTTGCAGGATATGTCACAAACGTTGGGAGAATGACACATCAGAAAACTGGCTCAAGAACCCTGGATTTCTATTTGGCCAACAAGAGGTATTTGCTTTGCCAATTTTTTTAGCCGATACAATCCTGAAAAATTGGTTTCCATTGATTAATGACTGCCAGAACTAAAAAAACAACTCACTTTTTTTTTCGTAAAACAGGGGCCAGTCTATAAGAGTAACATTGTGAGGAGGATTGGGCGACACTCTAATAGAAAAGAAAACGAAGAATGTTGGCTTGTGTCCAATTGTTATTACTTCTGTTAATGTGAAACAGTATAACAGTGAGTAACTATAAAATATTGTGTTTAAACAACTTTACCTCAATTCTCAGGTTGCCTTTATCTTTTCCGACTTGCAGATAAGGTTTATCTGTCGAGCAGTTCCTCTACCATGATTTATGATAATCCTGATATCCCTGCATTGATAGAGCTAAAAATTGAGATGAGGTAAGGAATACTAAATTGTGACAATATATTTTTTTCTCACTTACTATATCCTAACGTTAGCCATGGATATTGAGTGCAGTTTTGTTGAGTTGAATAAAGCAATAGTACCTATTGATTTTTCAGAACCCAAGGACGGGACACTTGAAAATTTGCTAATCTGGGGCCGCAACAAGAGAAACAACGTAAGTTGATGTAGTTAAGACTTGCTTCTGTTGTTATGTGTTATGTGAGCCCATGGTATTTTATTCACTAGATATGCATCTTTGCAGTCCATTCCCTTGTACGCCGGACTTTTGTTCCTGAGAGATAAAAAAAATATTTTTCGAATCTTTATCATTATAGTTTTCTTTCATGTTTTTCTGTTTTATGTTTGCATTTGTTGGATTGCTTGTGTGAGTGTGATTGTTTGCATATTTATGTTATGTATTAAAAAAAATTATAAAATCTAAAAAATTGTTTGCATATTTATGTTATGTATTAAAAAAAATTATAAAATCTAAAAAAAAAAATTCTTGTTTTTCCTTTTTATTTTTAGTTTTTGTGTGCTTATCTAACTATGTGTGTTTACATGATTGAATTATTTGCTTGTGTGTTTAAATGAAAATATGAAAAGTTAAAAATATGTTATGTCCTAATAAAACCGCCGCACATGCGTTGGTTTGCGGCGTACTCGTGTAATTTTTTAATAATATGTTCTGCATAATAAAACCGTCGCACGTGTATTGTTGTGAGGCGCACTTTTGTCAACTTTTTCTGCGACCCTCTTTTAAGTATTTGAAATAATAATAAAAAATAGACTAGATGTACGCCGCACTTTCTTTTAAGAGCGACGCACTTTTTGGCCTTGAAAAATATTTTAGTTAAAATTTATTTTCTTTGATCGTTTGGGTAATATGCTATATTGAAACAATATCTTAAATGAATTTGTGCCCAATACTATCAGTTTTTTTTTGGTTTTCCTAAAGAGATATTTGAAAACCCAAAAATGTTTTATTTTCTTTTCATGCTAGATTTTCTTTATTATTTATTTTCTCATAATTAGTTAATATGTTTTTGCTTCTTACTAGTTCTGTTTTATGTGCTTCATTAAGTGTGTTTAAATTTGTGTGTTTTCTTATAAAATATAAACAAGAAAATGGAATTTTGCTAGAAGTGCGCCGCACTTACCCTTAAGCACGGCGTACTTTCTTCATCAGTCTGCAAAAATAGTTTTATAAATTATTTGTTTTATACCTAATATAATTATTGTGTGTTTGATTTATTTTGTTCTTAAAACTTGAAAACTCCAAAAAGATTTTTTTGTCATCTTTGTTTTTGCTTTTGTATTTGTTTTGGTATGGTGAATAATATTTATTATATTTTTCTTCTTATATTATTTTTCATTTCATAGTGTTTTGAGTGTGCGTGTTTTTTGTAGGTTGTTAACAAATAAAATTTAGAAAAGAAGAAAAATAAAAAATATATTTTATGAACTTTGTGGGTGTGTTCGCTGTAAACCCTCACGAGACTATAACTCGTCCACTCGGGACACCGAGGGGTTTAAAGGCTTGTCGCATATGCTAAATGCAATCGTGTTTCCAACGAAAGTGTACTTTATCATTTTACGCTTTTTTGTAGTTTTGTTTATTTTCCAGGTTTAGTAAATAAGTGGAGGTTGGTCGGATGGAATCTTAGAGTTGGCTGATATGATTCGATTATATTCGGTTGCATTCTCACGCTTATGATGGCTTCCGTTCAGCACTAAATCTTTTCAGAATTCAGCCGATCATTTAAAGAGCCTCGGGAAGTCTCGTTTCTCTTATATTTATTTTTCCGTTTATCCCGCTTTTAAGTTATTTTTCTAATTACACATATTGCACAACTTAAGTGTGGGGGGGGGGGGGAAATGAATTTGAAAACTGAGACTCATTCTTAAATCCATAAATTTTTGTTTGTCCTTTTGACTTATATTTTGTCACTTAGGATAATATATTAGAATAAAACTTAGTAAATAAATAAAGTTTTTGAAATCAGAGATGTATCCCGATTGATAGAGCAGATCCGACTCGGGATCGATGACATTACATGCGCATTTATAGCCATTACCACTAAATGTGAGGATTTTGAACCTATAATCGGCATATGTCTTTAATACTTGATTTCTTTGTTTATGAGTGTGCCAGTGATTTATTGATTCTAGAAGTTGTGCTCGAAATCATTATGAGACCGCAATGAGATCACATTCGTATGATCAAGGTATTTTTATATGATAAAGAGGCAACTTAGGACTTAACCCAAATGGCCATTCCATTATACATATTATTTATTCTTTTAGCTAATTACACTGATTAGCTAACCACCCAATAAAACGCTTTTGTAGACTTATCTTTAGTGCTAGATACCTTTGGTATAACCTGCAAAGCCATTCTTTTCATTTCTTACATCCTCTATAAAAACTCAAAAACATATAACTTTTAACCTAGCCTTACCCCTTGTCGAAAGTCTATTCGGTTGGTTGCTAGTTGCCTTGTATGTTTGGATGATTTTTGATTAATAGTTTGTTTGCACTTTGTTATAAGTGTTGTACCATTTCAACGAAGATGAAGAGGGCCCGCTTCGTATTTGTATTTTTTGTGGTGTATGCTTATTCTATGTGTGGGGGAATTATTGATTGTGTGAATGTGGAGAGTAGATAAAAAATGACGAAAAAATACTTACAAAAAAAAGGAAAAAAAGTGAATAAAAAAAAGGGTGATGAAGTACGAATAAGAGTTGGCGTGTTGTTTGCCAACTAGAGCGATTGTAGAGGTTGAGATAGTGGACAACCTCATGGGTTTGTGGTATGAGTCGTGACTAGTAACATGGTTTCTTGGACTTTTCGACACCTTTATTTTTCTTTTAAAACCAATTCCATATATATTTCCATGCCTAATCATTTTTATAGTTAATTGTTCATGTTTTAGGTGATTATGGTTATGATGATTTAACCTAGGATGTGAAGAAGAGGTTAATGATGGTGATTGATGATGAAAATGATGGTTGATATTGCTTGGCTTGGTTTGCTATGGTAAGTAACTGATAACGCTCATTTTATACATATTTCTATACGCGTTATCTATGCTTTTATGCTTATATATTGATGATTTGTATGAACTTTCAATACTTAATAGATTAAATATGATATTGTAGGTTCATGGTACGTGTCATGGAAGAATCGGAAGAAAACACGAAGATATGGAAGTTAAACAAAGAAACAAACTCAAGTTAATGATCTCCTGACACCTGTCCACTGTTTTGGCCATAAGTTAAGCATACAAACTCCAATTTAGTTGATTCAAGCGGCCACGGAAAGCTAAGACATAGAGCTACAATCTCCAATTGGTGCCAACGTCTGTAAAAGCCATAAGTACGCCATACTTGGCAATAAGTATGTCGCACTTTACAAGTACGGCGGGTTTTTTAAGTAAGTGCGGAGTACTTCGCTCCTGATCAGCTATAATGCATTAAATTGAGTCCAACCGATCATTTGCCTTCCTACTTGTTCCCTAAGTGTTAGAAAGCCTATAAAAGACCCAAGAACGACACGATATAGGCTGGCCATTAAAAATATAACTTAGAGGGAGAAGAGAACTAGGTGAGGGTCTTAGAATCCAATGATCCAAACACTCCTCAACCTCAACACCATTGATGACATCAAATAAGTACATTATATTGTCATCATTTATCCTATTTATTTGACTTGTTTCATTATATTATATACGAGAATTGGTATTTAATCATTTATTTAAGTAATTCTCAGGTAAAAACAAGTAATTTGTGAAGCTTAGCGATTCTGGATGAAATATGGAGCAAAATGATCAAGATGGAAAAAAGTCTACTGAAATCAAGGAGATGCGCCGTATCATTCTAGACATATACGACATATCATTATACTTAGATGAATTCGAAGACCATTGCTTGACTTTGAAGAATGCGTCACATGTAATTATATCATGCGCCGCATATGAAACTTTAGTCAACGAAGAAGATCCGTCTTGTTCTACTCCAGATACGCCAATTATACTTTTGACATACGGCGTATCACTATCAAGACTTCNTGGTCAACGAAGAAGATCCATCTTGTTCTACTCCAGATACGCCAATTATACTTTTGACATACGGCGTATCACTATCAAGACTTCACCAAAAACAATCCAAGATATTGAAGGACATGCGCCGCATAAAGATTCAAGATACGCCGCATCTGAAGACGGTGTACGAATATTCCATAATATATTAATCTTGGACCCCACACGAAGTTATCCAGATGCGTCGCATCGTGTCCTCAGACAGAAATTATAAATACCCCATGACACATACGAATTTTTTGTGCAACCAAACCCTAAGGAGACGAATTCAGACGAAAAGGCAACACAAGACACACCCTAAACGAAGAACTTAGAGCAGTAAGAAGGTCGTGCATGTGTTTAATTCATTAAGTAGGTTTGTTTTATCGTAATAGTAAACTAAAGTCCATGAGGATTGTTGGGCTTGTGGCTACCATACTGCTCCCCTTAACATTGCTTTTGCATCGATTAAAAGCTTATATGATGTTTTTTTGGTTTTTTTTATTTTTTTTATATGTGCATTGATAACCTCTGTGTCTAGCTATGTTTTGCTTGGGCTGCCATGCATACCCCCTCAACGTTTACTTTTCTAGTGCAAATTAGTTAAGTAAAATAGATATAAGTAATCATTAAGGGTTTACTCGCCTATACTTAAGATCCAACGAGACAGATAAGATTACGATACCCATCATATAAAACTAGCAATAAAACAAGTGACAAGCTACTTCATCATTAGTCAGGCCTTCTATATGTGTCTATTATCTATTTGTGTACGTGTTCGCCATTCGTTGTATTTGTTCTCATTAGTTTTACTGTTTTAATTAATCTACACAAATCGTGCTAGTCTCTCAGACTAAACCCCCTTGCGTTAGATTAGGTTGTAAAACTAACTTAAAAAATTAAAATATTGATTAGACTAACTAGGTATTACGTTCCACTCTTAGTGATCGACACTCTGCTTACCACTATCTACATACTGATCAGGTACACTGCTCGTTAGTGTATGTATTACAGGATAAGTCGGCTAAATATAAATGAAAAAATTGATAAGGCATAAAACACCTCTATACTACACGTGACACAAAACGCATTAAGTTTTGGCGTCGTTGCCGGGGAGTGAATTGTTAATATATGTTTATCTGTTAGTATTTTCATTAGGTTTTCTAACTTTTTAGTTATTGTATTTTTAGATTTTAACCACTAACTTTGTTGTGTATTAGTTTAATTGCATTCATTGTACTATTTTGCACATTTATTGTTTTTTTGTTTGTTTGTTTTCTTTATTTTTTGTAATTTTTGTTTTTCTTTGTTTTCTGCATTAACTGCTATCTGCTGTATTATGCTGATACAAACGATACGGCACATCTGTTTTTACAGATACGGCGTATTGCGTTTTTAATTTTATATACAGAGCATTTAATAATTCGAGTACGGCGCATCTATCCCCTAGATACGATGTATTCTGTTTTTAATTAGAAATTTTTAAAACCTTAAACGACATACGGCGCATGTGTTTTATATATACAGCGTATTGATTATTTATTAAAAAAAGTTTTCGAATTTATTAAATAGAAGCGGCGCATCGATTTTTATATATACGGCGCATTTTTATCTAAATCAAAAATCTTGTATTTTGAAACGTAACATAGATACGGCGTATTAGCTTTTGCTTATATGGCGCATTTAATTTTTATAAATATAATTGATTTTTGATAATTTTAAACATACGGCGCATTCAATTTAATAAAGGGCCGTTAGAAGAATATGCTGCTATAAAGATTACCGAATTTAATGAGTTAACTCGTACTGAAGAAAATGTTACACAAATGTATCACGACATCTTTCGCATTAAGGATGAAGGGTGGTACGTCACGAAAACAAAATAGGAGCTGAAGATGAGTCTAACTTGAAAACTTTGTAATAAAGAAAAGTGCTTGGGAGACAACCCGATTTATCTTTACTGTTTTTTATGTCGAGTCTGTCAGACCTGTAGTCGATGCGGCGCATCTCATTCAATAGACGCGGCGTATCAACTGCTCAGGTCATATCTATCTTTATTTTTCTGCACTTTTTATTTTTGAACCTTAAAACTTTTTGTCAGTTTATTTAATGCGGCGCATCCCTGGTTAAAGATGTGACGCATCTTATTTTCTGTTCGTACTAATTCCAGGCTCGATACGGCGCATCCCTTTCCATGGATGCAGCGTATCGACTGACCTGATGAAATTTTCATTTTTATTTTTTAAGTTTTATTTTCTAACAACTAATAAATATGCACAAGTTTTGATATTCTTAACTCAGATGTGTTTTTAAGCATTGTGGTATTTATAAGACTGCTCACAAACGCATAATGGAAGATTATACCGAGCAAATCTAAGGGGAGTTTTCTCGTTCTAATTCTTTTTAATTTCCCGTTTTTAATTGTAAATACAAACAACGAGGACGTTGTTTAACTTAAGTGAGGGGGGATGGAGAATTAGAACGTTACTTGTCCTAAATTTTTCAAAAAATAAGCTTTAATCTATGCTTAATATGTCAAATTTAAATTTAGCATGTTTTTGTTTAATCTAAGTTGCATAGCCGCACACATAACTTTATTTTCGAAAATTGTGAGAACTTATTCCACAAACATTTTAGTGTGCCGATGACTTGTAAACTTTGGAACTTGGCATATATACTATTCGAGACCACCATAATGAGTATTATTGATATAATTGGAGTGACTTGTCTAACTTGGTAAAATTTCTTGGATTACACCCAAAACGCCTTTATATGTTATGTGATATTAACTAACTATATTGGTTAGTTAACCCCCGTATAAACCCTGTTGGGATATGAAGTCTGAAGTACTGCTTGTGTCAAAGTACTGCTTATGTTGGAAAGTCAAAGTACTGCTTGTCAAAGTACTGCTCGTGCATAAAGAAAGTTAAAGTACTTCTATGATAAAGGACTATTATGCAATATCGTGAAAGGATTGTAATGCAAAGTTATTAGAATATTATAGAATTAGTTTAGAATTAGTTTACTTGTCGTACAAGAATTGTAAACCGACTAGGGTTTTCCTTATGCCTATAAAAGGACCCCTAGGTTGGCATTAGAGA
>LBNU01028197.1:189270-206712 GCA_014162995.1 Artemisia annua | reverse complement strand
ACAAGCAAGTAGATCGTAAAAGAATAAAACCTGTAACGATTAACGATCACCATAACAAATAAAACCCTAACAATCGATTACAAAGGTAATCGTTTAGGGTTAACCATCAGATCGAACCTTATAAAAGAATATATAACCGACTTAGAGAATCAGCAATAAGGAATCGATACTAACAACCAAAGTCGGCCAAACCCTAAAAAAACGAATCACAATAATCAAACCCTTTAAATAAAGGGAAGAAAAGTGACGATCTATAGATAGCAGTATTTAGGGTTTCGACCAATCCAATTAGGAACGAATTCTGGATGAATAATGAATATAAAACAGCTTGCCACCTCTATATAATCACAGCCTAATAAATTGATTGCATACCATAAGGTAGAGAGACGATTTAAGAGGCTGATTTGACCGAAAAAGAGAGGTAGAGGTGGCGGCTATGGCTGCCAGAAAATTCGCCCCTAGAGAGAGAGAGGTAGCGACAGAGAGGATGTCCCTAATGCTTGCACACTTGATAAGAGCAATTCTCACTTACATGATGAGATCCGTTGTCCCTAAAGGCTAACTTTATGAGGGCAATTTGTCCCTTACAAGATAAGAGCCGTTGTCACTGAAGGCTCACTTGTTGAGAGCAATTGTGCCTTACTTTATGGGAGCCATTGTCCCTAAACGCTTGCTCACTTGATGAGAGCAATTGCCCTTTACATGACGATAGCCGCTGTCCCTAATGCTTGCACACTTGATAAAGGCAATCGTCACTTACATGATGAGATCTGTTGTCCCTAAAGGCTAAATTTATGAGGGCAATTTGTCCCTTACATGATATGAGCCGTTGTCCCTAAAGGCTCACTTGTTGAGAGCAATTGTACCTTACTTTACGGGAGCCGTTGTCCCTAAACGCTTGCTCACTTGATGAGAGCATTTGCCCTTTACATGATGATAGCCGTTGTCCCTAATGCTTGCACACTTGATAAAAGCAATTGTCACTTAGATGATGAGATCCGTTGTCTCTAAAGGCTAACTTTATGAGGGCAATTCGTCCCTTACATGATAAGAGCCAATGTCTCTAAAGGCTCAAATGTTGAGAGCAATTGTACCTTACTTTATGGGAGCAATTGTCCTTAAATGCTTGCTTACTTGATGAGAGTAATTGCCCTTTACATGATGATAGCCGTTGTCCCTAATGCTTGCACACTTGATAAGAGCAATTGTCACTTACATGATGAGAGCCGTTGTCCCTAAAGGCTAAATTTATGAGGGCAATTTATCCCTTAAAAGATAAGAGCCATTGTCCCTAAAGGCTCACTTTTTGAGAGCAACTTTACCTTACTTTATGGGAGCCGTTTTTGCTAAACGCTTGCACACTTGATGAGAGCAATTGCCCTTTACATGATGATAGCCGTTGTCCCTAATGCTTGCACACTTGATAAGAGCAATTGTCACTTACATGATGAGATCCGTTGTCCCTAAAGGCTAACTTTATGAGGGCAATTTATCCCTTACATGATAAGAGCCGTTGTCCCTAAAGGCTCACTTGTTGAGAGCAATTGTACCTTACTTTATGGGAGCCGTTGTCCCTAAACGCTTGCTCACTTGATGAGAGCAATTGCCCTTTACATGATGATAGCCGTTGTCCCTAATGCTTGCACACTTGATAAGAGCAATTGTCACTTAAATGATGAGATACGTTGTCCCTAAAGGCTAATATTATGAGGGCAATTTGTCCCTTATATGATAAGACCCGTTGTCCCTAAGGGTCACTTGTTGAGAGCAATTGTACCTTACTTTAGGGGAGCCGTTGTCCCTAAACGCTTGCTCACTTGATGAGAGCATTTGCCCTTTACATGATTATAGCTGTTGTCCATAATACTTGCACACTTGATAAGAGCAATTGTCACTTACATGATGAGATTCGTTGTGCCTAAAGGCTAACTTTATGAGGGCAATTTGTCTGGGTAAAGGGGTTAATTCACCCCGGTAAAATATATTACGCCAAAAAACATTGAAGTACAAAGGATGAGGGTATATCCATCATCTCAGTCCAAGGACACTTACAGACGCTAATATAAGAATGACCATTCCTATAACTTACAATAAAATGAACCTACCAATAATGACACAAGTACATAAAACATGATAAAACTACTCAAGAAAACACTTGAGCCTTCTAAATCACTTTTGGGGTTCACCTTAACGTCCATGAAGAATCCAAGAATACACATCCAAGCGATCTTCAACATACAATCTGATGATAAAAAGGTTTTGAATAAGACCTTTCCAACTTAACTTCCATATAGAGTACCCATCAACCCATTACATATGAATTCTGCCCGGATTCTAGGGATCTCAAACATAGTCCTTTCCTCACTTATGAATCATCATATAAGAATTCAGGTCCCATAGAGTAGAAAAACACCATGTACTAACCACATGTAATCACCAACAGCTCAACCCATCATAAAATCAAGTATCATATGTACCATGAAGTAACTTGAGCCAATATGATCACAACTTAAACCATCGACTAACTGAGGGTTTAAACGAACCCTAACATCCTTCAATCTTAACTTGCATCTCTCTCAACCCACTTGCATCATACAAATATCTTGGACAGAACTAGCAGTTGATAAACAACACACAAATAATCACTTGACATGCAGCAGCAACTCACCATCATAAAACCAGCAATAATTAATACCCTAAACGAGGGTATACTTCCCATTAGAACAAACAATTTAATGTAAAAACCAATAAAGGTTTTTTAACCGTTAAAGCCAGATCCAACTTGAATCGATTATCAAAGTATAGAACAATAAGCATCACACCAAATCGACCCAAACCAAACCTTCAACCAGATCCAAGATCCCTTCCATGCCAAAATAATCGAAACCCTAAATAAGGGTTTCTTAACCATAACGATCAGCATCAAATAATACCAGACCCTAATAAAAATCAATGATCCTAAGAAGGATAATCGATTGCAATAAGACAGTAGGGATAATAACATTCGACCTTAAATATATATAAGTCTAACCGACTTAAGAACAAGAAGAATAATGGTCGATTACACCAGATCCAAAAACCAAAGTCGGTTTAATCCCTAAGAAACGACTTCACCAGATCCAACTCTTGCAAAGGCGGTTAATCCCTTAAATTCAATAGATCTGATAAAGATTAGGAACGATTTAGGTTAGATAGGGATAAACAAAAAACGATTTCAGAACCCTAACTAAAGCAACGAATGATCCAATCATTTTCTTGAATAAGAACAGATTAGGGTTTCGAATGGAGCAATTTATATGATAGAATAAAGATAAAACCGACTCCCCACCCCTAACAAATCAGATCTACACGTTAGTTCAGTTAATCCGGTGAAAGATTAAAGGAGAAAAACCATATTAGATGGACAGAATTAGGCCGGAATTATTAGGGAGGGGAGGCAGAAAAATCGCCCACACTAGAGAGAAGTTAGGGTTTTTTTTGGTTATTATTATGAGGGCAATTTGTCCCTTACATGTAAAGAGCCGTTGTCACTAAAGGCTCACTTGTTGAGAGCAATTGTACCTTACTTTATGGGAGCCGTTGTCCCTAAACGCTTGCTCACTTGATGAGAGCATTTGCCCTTTACATGATGATAGCCGTTGTCCCTAATGCTTGCACTCTTGATAAGAGCAATTGTCACTTACATGATGAGATCCGTTGTACCTAAAGGCTAACTTTATGAGGGCAATTTGTCCCTTACATGATAACAGCCGTTGTCCATAAAGGCTCACTTGTTGAGAGCAATTGTACCTTACTTTATGGGAGCCGTTGTCCCTAAACGCTTGCTCACTTGATGAGAGCAATTGCCCTTTACATGATGATAGCCGTTGTCCCTAATGCTTGCACACTTGATAAGAGCAATTGTCACTTACATGATGAGATCCATTGTCCCTAAAGGCTAAATTTATGAGGGCAATTTGTCCCTTACAAGATAAGAGCCGTTGTCCCTAAAGGCACACTTGTTGAGAGGAATTGTACCTTACTATATGGGAGCCGTTGTCCCAAAATGCTTGCTCATTTGATGAGAGCAATTGCCCTTTACATTATGATAGCCGTTGTCCCTAATGCTTGAACACTTGATAATAGTAATTGTCACTTACATGATGAGATCCGTTGTCCCTAAAGGCTAACTTTATGAGGGCAATTTGTCCCTTCCATGATAAGAGCCGTTTTCCCTAAGGGCTCTCTTGTTGAGAGCAATTGTACCTTACTTTGTGGGAGCCGTTGTCCCTAAACGCTTGCTCACTTGATGCGAGCAATTTCCCTTTACATGATGATAGTCGTTGTCCCTAATGCTTGCACACTTGATAAGAGCAATTGTCACTTAGATGATGAGATACGTTGTCCCTAAAGGCTAAATTTATGAGGGCAATTTGTCCCTTACATGATAAGAGCCGTTGTCCCTAAAGGCTCACTTGTTGAGAGCAATTGTACCTTACTTTATGGGAGCCGTTGTCCCTAAACGCTTGCTCACTTGATGAGAGCAATTGCCCTTTACATGATGATAGCCGTTGTCCCTAATGCTTGCACACTTGATAAGAGCAATTGTCACTTACATGATGAGATACGTTGTCCCTAAAGGCTAAATTTATGAGGGCAATTTGTCCCTTACATGATAAGAGCCGTTGTCCCTAAAGGCTCACTTGTTGAGAGCAATTGTACCTTACTTTATGGGAGTCGTTGTCCCTAAACGCTTGCTCACTTGATGAGCGCATTTGCTCTTTACATGATTATAGCCGTTATCCCTAATGTTTGCACACTTGATAAGAGCAATTCTCACTTACATGATGAGATCCGTTGTCCCTAAAGGCTAACTTTATGAGGGCAAAACCCTAAACGTCTCTTGTGTGGGCGATTTTTTTGGCAGCCATAGCAGACCCTCCTAACCTTTAACAATCGATTGACTCTTCTCTTTAATTCTTGATTCTTATCCCTTGTTCATTATTTGATTGCTTTGATCGTATGATTAATTCAGTTCTATAATAACTAGGGTTTAAGATTCATATTCTTGGGTCGATTTTCTTGAGGGTCTGCCATTGGTCTTGCGCTATGGGATGATTGGTTATTTGTTTAATTGATCTTGTATTACTTGTTCTATATATCCCTATTGATGGTGTCTGCTTGGCGATTTTTAGAACCTTAAATCGTTTGAGTTAGGGTTTTGGATCTGGGCTAATATGCTTTATTTTACTAACCGCCAATTGGTTTTAGGTTATGTTGGGCGATCATGATCTATCCCTAACCGACTCTATCTATTATATCTATCGACCTTCGATTGGTTTAATTGATTGATCGTTAGGGTATCATTACAAGAACGAATTCCTTCTTAGGGTTTCATATTTTTTTGGTTTTGATCGTTGGTGTACGGTTGTGCTTTCACGTTTATATCTTTCTCTTGCAGGTTGGACTTTGTCCATTGTCTCATGTTAGTCGTTCTGTTGATCGTGATTATCCTATGGATGATGTTTATTCATGGATGTGGGTTGAAAGAGGGATGGTGTTGTTGTCGATGAAAGTTAGGGTTTGCTTATTACCTTAAGTTTCTGTTTGTTAGGGTTTCTAAACCCTAGTTTAGTGATTATGCGTGATGCTGCTGCTATATCTATGATCGATTTATATTATATGTAGCTGCTGTTGATCGGTAATGATGGAAGTCAAGTGGGATTGTGGTTGTTAACATGTTTCAACATTCAAAAGGCATGTTTGTATTGCTATTTTCTTGGGTCTTTTGATCGATGTTGATGAANCTGCTGCTATATCTATGATCGATTTATATTATATGTAGCTGCTGTTGATCGGTAATGATGGAAGTCAAGTGGGATTGTGGTTGTTAACATGTTTCAACATTCAAAAGGCATGTTTGTATTGCTATTTTCTTGGGTCTTTTGATCGATGTTGATGAATGTTATGGATGTTATGTTTTTGGGTTCTTGTAGTTAAGTTTATGGGGGCTCTTGTTCATAACTCCACTTATGTTGCCATGCAATTTCATTCAGTTTCTATTGATCATCTTGTTTGCTTGAAGTTAGGGTTGTGACCCTATGATAGTCCTATGTTTCTCTGGTCCCTTTACTCGCCTGGAGCTTTGCATTACCATTCGGATTTTGTGATGAATGACTTATTATGGCTGTTGTGGATACGAAATCATGGGGTGTTAGTTTGATGGGTTGTGGCATTCTGGTGCTACATGATCATGAAAGTTTTGTTTGTGGTATTCTTTGCTACTACGAACAAATGCTATGTTGAAGTATGCTTGGATGCTCTTATCTGGATTCTTCATGGAAGTTAAAGTGGACCACATTAATGACTTAGAAGACTCAAGTATTTTTCTTGCGTAGTATTGTCAATTTTTATGTACTTTTGTCATTATTAGTAGGTCCATTTTAGTGTAAGTTATAAGAATGTTTTGTTATTCTTATATTTGTGTCTGTAAGTGACCTAAGGGACTGAGTCGAGGGAGTCACCCTCGTCCTTTGTACTTCAACATTTTTTAGGATAATATATTTTACCAGGGTGAATTAACCCTTTTACCCAAAAAAAACTTTATGAGGGCAATTTGTCCCTTACAAGATAAGAGCCGTTGTCACTAAAGGCTCACTTGTTGAGAGCAATTGTGCCTTACTTTATGGGAGCCATTGTCCCTAAACGCTTGCTCACTTGATGAGAGCAATTGCCCTTTACATGATGATAGCTGTTGTCCGTAATACTTGCACACTTGATAGAGCAATTCTCACCTAGATGATGAGATCCGTTGTCCCTAAAGGCTAATTTATGAGGGCAATTTATCCCTTACATGATAAGAGCCGTTGTTCCTAAAGGCTCACTTGTTGAGAACTATTGTACCTTACTTTATGGTAACCGTTGTCCCTAAATGCTTGCTCACTTGATGAGAGCATTTGCCCTTTACATGATGATAGCCGTTGTCCCTAATGCTTGCACACTTGATAAGAGCAATTGTCACTTACATGATGAGATCCGTTGTCCCTAAAGGCTAACTTTATGAGGGCAATTTGTCCCTTACATGATAAGAGCCGTTGTCCCTAAAGGCTCACTTGTTGAGAGCAATTGTACCTTACTTTATGGGAGCCGTTGTCCCTAAACGCTTGCTCACTTGATGAGAGCAATTGCCCTTTACATGATGATAGCCGTTGTCCCTAATGCTTGCACACTTGATAAGAGCAATTGTCACTTACATGATGAGATCCGTTGTCCCTAAAGGCTAACTTTATGAGGGCAATTTGTCCCTTACATGATAAGAGCCGTTGTCCCTAAAGGCTCACTTGTTGAGAGCAATTGTACCTTACTTTATGGGAGCCGTTGTCCCTAAACGCTTGCTCACTTGATGAGAGCAATTGCCCTTTACATGATGATAGCCGTTGTCCCTAATGCTTGCACACTTGATAATAGCAATTGTCACTTACATGATGAGATCCGTTGTCCCTAAAGGCTAACTTTATGAGGGCAATTTGACCCTTACATAATAAGCCGTTGTCCTTAAAGGCTCACTTGTTGAGATCAATTGTACCTTACTTTATGGGAGCCGTTCTCCCTAATGCTTGCACACTTGATACTAGCAATTGTCACTTTCATGATGAGATACGTTGTTCCTAAAAGCTAACTTTATGAGGCCAATTTGTCCCTTCCATGATAGGAGCTGTTGTCCATAAAGGCTCACTTGTTGAGAGCAATTGAACATTACTTTATGGGTGCCGTTGTCCCTAAACTCTTGCTCACTTGATGAGAGCAATTGCCCTTTACATGCTGATAGCCGTTGTCCCTAATGCTTGCACACTTGATAAGAGCAATTGTCACTTAGATGATGAGATCCGTTGTCCCTAAAGGCTAAATTTATGAGGGCAATTTGTCCCTTACATGATAAGAGCCGTTGTCCCTAAGGGCTCACTTGTTGAGAGCAATTGTACCTTACTTTGTGGGAGCCGTTGTCCCTAAACGCTTGCTCACTTGATGCGAGCAATTGCCCTTTACATGATGATAGCCGTTGTCCCTAATGCTTGCACACTTGATAAGAGCAATTGTCACTTAGATGATGAGATCCGTTGTCCCTAAAGGCTAAATTTATGAGGGCAATTTGTCCCTTACATGATAAGAGCCGTTGTCCCTAAAGGCTCACTTGTTGAGAGCAATTATACCTTACTTTATGGGATTCGTTGTCCCTAAACGCTTGCTCACTTGATGAGCGCATTTGCCCTTTACATGATTATAGCCATTGTCCCTAATGCTTGCACACTTGATAAGAGCAATTCTCACTTACATGATGAGATCCGTTGTCCCTAAAGGCTAACTTTATGAGGGCAATTTGTCCCTTACATGATAAGAGCCGTTGTCCCTAAAGGCTCACTTGTTGAGAGCAATTGTACCTTACTTTACGGGAGCCGTTGTCTCTAAACGCTTGCTCACTTGATGAGAGCAATTTCCCTTTACATGATGATAGCCGTTATCCCTAATGCTTGCACACTTCATAATAGCAAGTGTCACTTACATGATGAGATCCATTGTCCCTAAAGGCTAACTTTATGAGGGTAATTTGTCCCTTACATGATAAGAGCCGTTGTCCTTAAAGGCTCACTTGTTGAGAGCAATTGTACCTTACTTTATGGGAGCCGTTCTCCCTAATGCTTGCACACTTGATAAGAGCAATTGTCACTTTCATGATGAGATCCGTTGTTCCTAAAGGCTAACTTTATGAGGCGAATTTGTCCCTTCCATGATACGAGCTGTTGTCCATAAAGGCTCACTTGTTGAGAGCAATTGAACATTACTTTATGGGTGCCGTTGTCCCTAAACGCTTTTTTTGGGTAAAAGGGATGTTTCACCCTGGTAAAATATATTATCCAAAAAACGTTGAAGTACAAAGGACGAGGGTGACTTCCCTCGCCTCAGTCCCTTAGGACACTTACAGACTCGAATATAAGAAAGACACAACCTTCCTATAACTTACAATAAAGTGAGCCTACCAATAATGACAAAGTACATAACAATTACAATACTACTCAAGATAAGCACTTGAGCCTTCCATATCACTATTGTGGTCCACTTTAACTTCCATGAAGAATCCACGGACATCCAAGCATTCTTCAACATATAATCAATTTGTAGTATCCAAAAAACACCACAAACTAAACCTTCCAGCATTTGATGACTTGACCCAATCTTCAACCAATTCGAATGGAGCACATGAAGACACCCTGAAGCAAGTCACAATGACACACCACAAATGATCACAAAACCCTGAAGTACAAATCCATAGGCATATGATCACACCAACACTATGACAAGATTGTTAGTACTACTAAGCTGCCCAATGCAACCAAAGATGAGAGTGCAAGATGATGGTAACAAATCTGCCATAGACTAACACAAGAAAACTTCCAGCAAATACGAACCAAAGACCCAAGTAGAATCAGCAAACATGTCCATGATGGTTCGAATAGCACTTGACAAATCATCACCCAAACAACGACCACATGCTACATAAAGAATTCAATAACCAGGTCGTTGCATAGGGTTTTCAAAGCCCTAACATCCAATAATAGATCCACTCTCCCATAACCCACGTCCATAACCACAAACATCCGAATGGAACTTACACATGAACAACCCAAAAACGTACCAACAGATAACTTCCAGCATAAAGCACCAAAACAAGGAGAATGTAAAAACCACAAGGTTTTGTAATCGTTAACAAGCCCCAACAAACAGCCAACTCCACGTATAATAAGATATAACAATTAAGGAACAACGATTGGAACCAATAATATATGAGAATGACAAGGTCGTTCCAATAAAACCCCAACAATGATTCAGGAAAAGGCAAAACCAATAATAGGAATGATTATGTCGGTTTTGAAGCAATTCCCTAAAAAACGATATACGAACTATAAATCGACCTTATATAATATAAAAGACGATCAAAAAACCGACTTAAAGAGTAAGGGATAATAAGGTATGATTGGAAAAAAAAGATGTGATCTAACCCCAAGCAAACGATAGAACCGGATTTAAGAGAGTTAGGGATAATAATCGCAAGCAATGGTCAATTTAATAAAACCCTAAGAATGAAATCACCAAAACCAGAAAACAATGTGAATTAAACAACATGATTGATAAAGATAGTGAATAACACGAATGTAAATCCAATATAATTAACAAATCGGTGCAAAAACCCAAGATTTAGTGAATTAAGATGAAAAACGATTAAGGAGGTTAGGGATTTAGAAAATCGCCAGAGAGATCCATTGTCCCTAAACGCTTGCTCACTTGATGAGAGCAATTGCCCTTTACATGCTGATAGCCGTTGTCCCTAATGCTTGCACACTTGATAAGAGCAATTGTCACTAACATGATGAGATCCATTGTCCCTAAAGGCTAACTTTATGAGGGCAATTTTTCCCTTCCATGATAAGAGCCGTTGTCCCTAAGGGCTCACTTGTTGAGAACAATTGTACCTTACTTTGTGGGAGCCGTTGTCCCTAAACGCTTGCTCACTTGATGAGAGCAATTGCCCTTTACATGATGATAGCCGTTGTCCCTAATGCTTGCACACTTGATAAGAGCAATTGTCACTTAGATGATGAGATCCGTTGTCTCTAAAGGCTAACTTTATGAGGGCAATTTGTCCTTTACATGATAAGAGCCGTTGTATCTAAAGGCTCACTTGTTGACAGCAACAGTACTTTACTTTATGGGAGCCTTTGGCCCTAAACACTTGCTCACTTGATGAGAGCAGTTGCCCTTTACATGATGATAGCCGTTGTCCCTAATGCTTGCACACTTGATAAGAGCAATTGTCACTTACATGATGAGATCTATTGTCCCTAAAGGCTAACTTTATGAGGGCAATTTGTCCCTTCCATGATAAGAGCCGTTGTCTCTAAGGGCTTACTTGTTGATAGCAATTGTACCTTACTTTGTGGGAGCCGTTGTCCCTAAACGCT
This sequence comes from Artemisia annua, assembly GCA_014162995.1. Classification (NCBI taxonomy): domain Eukaryota; kingdom Viridiplantae; phylum Streptophyta; class Magnoliopsida; order Asterales; family Asteraceae; genus Artemisia; species Artemisia annua. Next base: position 195,718 of record LBNU01028197.1, on the reverse strand, counting down.
TGCTCACTTGATGAGTGCAATTGCCCTTTACATGATGATAGCCGTCGTCCCTAATGCTTGCACACTTGATAAGAGCAATTGTTACTTACATGATGAGATCCGTTGTTCCTAAAGGCTAACTTTACGAGGGAAATTAGTCCCTTACGTGATAAGAGCCATTGTCCCTAAAGGCTCACTTTTTGAGAGCAATTGTACCTTACTTTATGGGAGCCTTTGTCCCTAAACGCTTGCTTACTTGATGAGAGCAATTGCCCTTTACATGATGATAGCCGTTGTCCCTAATGCTTGCACACTTGATAAGAGCAATTGTCACTTACATGATGAGATCCGTTGTCCCTAAATGCAAACTTTATGAGGGCAATTTGTCCTTTACATGATAAGAGCCGTTGTCCCTAAAGGCTCACTTGTTGAGAGCAATTGTACCTTACTTTATAGGAGCCGTTGTCCCAAAACGCTTGCTCACTTGATGAGAGCAATTGCTGTTTACATGATGATAGCCGTTGTGCCTAATGCTTGCACACTTGATAAGAGCAATTGTCACTTACATGATGAGATCCGTTGTCCCTAAAGGCTAACTTTATGAGGGCAATTTGTCCCTTACATGATAAGAGCCGTTGTCCCTAAATGCTCACTTGTTGAGAGCAATTGTACCTTACTTTATGGGAGCCGTTGTCCCTAAACGCTTGCTCACTTGATGTGAGCAATTGCCGTTTACATGATGATAGCCTTTGTCCCTAATGCTTGGACGTGATAAGAGCAATTGTCACTTACATGATTAGATCCGTTGTCCCTAAAGGCTAACTTTATGAGGGCAATTTGTCCCTTACATGATAAGAGCCGTTGTCCCTAAAAGGCACACTTGTTGAGAGCAATTGTAGTTTATTATATGGGAGCTGTTGTCCCTAAACGCTTGCTCAATTGATGAGAGCAATTGCCCTTCTTGTTGGGTGATTTTAATCTTGAGTTCTTGGGTCGATTTGGTGAATATTACGATTTAGGGTTGTATTATCTTTCAATCGTTCTTTATATTATCTGCTCCAGTACCTTTAATTCTTGGATCGAATTGTTTATCCTAGTGATTAAACATTATGTTTATCATTGGTTTAACTCAAATCGTTGCTTGGATCTAAGGTTTAGTTTAGATTTGTGGAAATCGTATTTTTAGGGTTTGTTGCCGCCATTGGGGGTTTTTTAATCATCTTCATTCCATAGTCGGTCTATTGATTGATTATACATATATAAGGTCGATTAAGTTCTTTTGCTACACATTCCTTAATTCTATTCGATTCCCTTTATTAGGGTTTCGTTTATCTCTTGTGCACAAGTGGTTTATGGTGCTTAATTCGTTACTAAACTCGACGAGGGTTTGGTTATCTTCTCCTTGCAAGTAACCCGTTTTAGGGTCTTGGATTTAACGTGTGCATCTTTCTTGGTGCTGTAAGTCATTCATGTTTCAAGTGGGATTGAGAGAGATGAAAGTGCTGCTGCTGTTCGCTATTGGAAGTTAAGTTTTATTGGTTTCTTATTCAAAAAACTTTTGCAATCATTGTTGGAAGTTAGGGTTTAACCCTATTGTATGTACAAGTCCGTTTGGCTACACAAGTTTGGTTCGTATAGATGAATTACGTGCATGTTCAGACTTGCACCTTATGGATTTTGTGATGTTGCTGCTGCCTTAAGCTTGGAAGTTAAGTTTGTTAGAGTTCTTATTCAAAAACTCGTTGGATCGATTGGTTGTGACTAATTCTTCAACCGTTTTCCGTTTGGTACACATTCGATCTACTGTTTGGGTTTAATCACCCTTGTTTCGTTGCATGGTGTCCTTTTTCATGGTGGTATTGATGTACTTGGCTGTTTTGAAAGGGAATCATGGCATGAAGGTTGCAGGATGTTATGTTGAAGATCATGGTGGTTTTGTTTGTGGTGTTCTTTGATACTACAAATAGAGATATGTTGAAGAATCCTAGGATGTTCATACGTGGATTCTTCATGGAAGTTAAAGTGGACCACAATAGTGATATAGCAGGCTCAAGTTTCTCTTGAGTAGTATTGTTATTTTTTTTATGTATTTTGTCATTATTGGTATGTTCACTTTATTGTAAGTTATAGGAATGTTGTGTCATTCTTATATTCGAGTCTGTAAGTGTCCTAAGGGTCTAAGTCGAGGGAAGTCACCCTCGTCCTTTGTACTTCAACGTTTTTTTGGGATAATATATTTTTTACCGGGGGTGAATGACCCTTTTACCAAAAAAAAGAGCAATTGCCCTTTACATGATGATAGCCGTTGTCCCTAATGCTTGCACACTTGATAAGAGCAATTGTCACTTACATGATGAGATCCGTTGTCTCTAAAGGCTAAGTTTATGATGGCAATTTGTCCCTTCCATGATAAGAGCCGATGTCTCTAAGGGCACACTTGTTGAGAGCAATTGTACCTTACTTTGTGGGAGCCGTTGTCCCTAAACGCTTGCTCACTTGATGAGAGCAATTGCCCTTTACATGATGATAGCCGTTGTCCCTAATGCTTGCACACTTGATAAGAGCAATTGTCACTTACATGATGAGATCCGTTGTCCCTAAAGGCTAACTTTATGAGGGCAATTTGTCCCTTCCATGATAAGCCGTTGGCCCTAAGGGCTCACTTGTTAAGAGCAATTGTACCTTACTTTGTGGGAGCCGTTGTCCCTAAACGCTTGCTCACTTGATGAGTGCAATTGCCCTTTACATGATGATAGCCGTTGTCCCTAATGCTTGCACACTTGATAAGAGCAATTGTCACTTACATGATGAGATCCGTTGTCCCTAAAGGCTAACTTTATGAGGGCAATTTGTCCCTTACATGATAAGAGCCGTTGTCCCTAAAGGCTCACTTGTTGAGAGCAATTGTACCTTACTTTATGGGAGCCGTTGTCCCTAAACGCTTGCTCACTTGATGAGAGCAATTGCCCTTTACATGATGATAGCCGTTGTCCCTAAATGCAAACTTTATGACGGCAATTTGTCCCTTACATGATAAGAGCCGTTGTCCCTAATGGCTAACTTGTTGAAGGCAATTGTACCTTACTTTATAGGAGCCGTTGTCCCAAAACGCTTGCTCACTTGATGAGAGCAATTGTCGTTTACATGATGATAGCCGTTGTGCCTAATGCTTGCACACTTGATAAGAGCAATTGTCACTTACATGATGAGATCCGTTGTTCCTAAAGGCTAACTTTATGAGGGAAATTTGTCCTTTAAATGATAAGAGCCGTTGTCCCTAAAGGCTCACTTGTTGAGAGCAATTGTACCTTACTTTATGGGAGCCTGTGACCATAAACGCTTGCTCACTGGATGAGAGCAATTGCCCTTTACATGATGATAGCCGCTGTCGCTAATGCTTGCACACTTGATAAGAGCAATTGCCACTTAGATGATGAGATTGGGTAAAAGGGATTTTTCACCCTAGTAAATTGCATTACACCAAAAACATTGAAGTACAAAGGATGAGGGTGACTTCTCTCATCTCAGTCCCTTAGGACACTTACAAGACACCTCTATAAGAATGACAGACCATTCTTAAACTGAAATGCACATCATGTGCAACTGACCAACATAAACATGCTAAACAAAGCAACCTAACAACAAGAACCACAAAAAATAAATGAGATGACATATAACTATTTCTTCTTGCGTCCTTGTACACTAAAATCTCTTGAAGAACCATTCTTTATCTTGGAATAATTTTCGATATCATCGTAGTTCTCGTAGACTTCATCAACTTCATCATCACTTTCAGTAACCCTCTCCGCAATAGGATCACACTCCATAATAGAACTCTTCGCTACTTCACTTGTAACCAGATTAGAGCATGTAGCCGTATCAATTACATTAGATAATGTGCTAGAAATAGCGAAAGCTGAATGATCCATGCTCGTAGCAGCAACATCATTGTGAGAACCATGCTCCCACAAACTTACAATAATGTTATGCAATGCTACCTTAGAAATACAGCCTTCCCCCACGGTTTCCACACCTCCCAAAGAAGCATTAGCGTCCACAGGTTCAAGCTGCTCAAGTTGATTCAATACCCTATCCACAGCCTTCGTAGGCCCAAAATCATTCTTCAACGCATCCTTAGATGTACCAATCGAGTTAGAATCATCATTTGTAGGCTGATAATCAGCCCCCAAATCAAGTTTTGTACCTCTACTCTTCTTCTTGGTAGCCGATTTAGAAACAGGTTGATACAAAAGTTTTGGCTTAGTTTTAACACCCCAACCCCTTTTTTACCTTTATCACTAGTTAGACCAGCCTTGTTGGAGTGAACGTTACGCTTTACCTCCATATCTTGTTGAGTCGAATCTAAATCCTTAGTAACCAGCCTATGTCTAAGAGGACAAAAATCATCATCATGATTGAAACAAACACACTTAGAACACCAAGATGGCCACCATTCATACTAGACACCAAGAACTTCCATGTAATGTCCCTTACCCTTAGGCAAAGGAATCGCAACCTCAATTGATTCCAAAAACATCCAATTCAGCAGATAATTCAATAAGTACCCTTGCATATGAATAATGTCCCCAAGAATTCTTACACATATCATTTGTACCCGCATCAAACCGTATTATCCGCCCCAACTATTTTGCAATCAAACTTATACCGACTTTAGAGTACACAATGGAAGGTATATTATGTAACGTACCCAAACCGGTACCTTAGTAATTTTCTCCTTTTCCAGCCTCATATTTTTTTTGGGTAAAAGGGTTAATTCACCCCGGTAAAATGCATTACACCAAAAAACATTGAAGTACAAAGGATGAGGGTGATTTCCCTCATCCCATAGGACACTTACAGACTCGAATATAAGAATGACAACCATTCCTATAACTTACAAAAAATGAACCTACCAATAATGACACAAGTACATAAAAATTAAAAATACTACTCAAGAAAATACTTGAGCCTTCTATATCACTATTTTGGTCCACTTTAACTTCCATGAAGAATCCATGTATGAACATCCAAGCATTCTTCAACATGTAGAAACGAATCCAGCAGCAATAAGCATAAACCCAAACATGTAAGAATAAAGGCACCCAAACATGTAAGAATAAAGGCATAGATCTGATAAACCAAGGACCACCATTAAGAACTTTATTCATACCTTCGAGTGATGAGAATTTGAAAATGAAGAAACCATTCTGAAATATAACATGTTCAAAGCCGAACTTAGCCCAAGCATGCTTGACATAATCTTCCACAATAGGAAACGCAATTCGTTGACCAATAAAATAACCATATAATGAATTAACAAATTTAAGACACATATAATCAACTACGGCCATTGGAATAACGACTTTAGAACTCGAAAAAGTAAACTCATCAATAGAATCGTTAAAAGTGGCTGTTCGAATCAAATTCATACCATCATTCCTATCCACAACCTTCTTTAAACGCTTCACACTATCTGTCAATACGTCAAATTCATGACCAGCATCGTTAGAGGTTACATCAGCAGGTACGACATCAGATTCAACACCAACATGTTCAATGTGTGCTACAGGTGTGGCAACAGATGCAACCACCACATTAGCAGCGGAACCACTATCATTGGAGACCGAATTCTTCCCCAAACCCTCACCATCATCATGAACAACAACATACCCAACTGTAGCAGAAAAATTAGCAGTAGTAATAGGGTTCATTATTGGTTCAACAACCGACTCACCAGGACTATTACTACTCTCTTCGACTGCAGATTCCAAAATAGGGTTTTGTAAAACCCTAGAAGCAAGTCGCGGCTGTGACTCACTAATGTTACCATCAAATAAACCATTCAACCGAGACATCCTAGCTCTTAATTCATTAGATGATGAGATCATGAGATCCGTTGTCCCTAAAGGCTAACTTTATGAGGGCAATTTATCCTTTACATGATAAGAGCCGCTGTTCCTAAAGGCTCACTTGTTGAGAGCAATTATACCTTACTTTATGGGAGCCGTTGTCCCTAAACGCTTGCTCACTTGATGAGAGCAATTTCTGTTTACATGATGATATCCTTTGTCCCTAATGCTTGCACACTTGATAAGATCATTTGTCACTTACATGATGAGATCCGTTGTCCCTAAAGGCTAACTTTATGAGGGCAATTTGTCCCTTACATTATAAGAGCCGTTGTCCCTAAACGCTTGCTCACTTGATGAGAGCAATTGCCCTTTACATGATGATAGCCGTTGTCCCTAATGCTTGCACACTTGATAAGAGCAATTGTCACTTTCATGATGAGATCCGTTGTCTCTAAAGGCTAAGTTTATGAGGGAAATTTGTCCCTTCCATGATAAGAGCCGTTGTCTCTAAGGGCTCACTTGTTGAGAGCAATTGTACCTTAATTTGTGGGAGCCGTGGTCCCTAAACGCTTGCTCACTTGATCAGAGCAATTGCCCTTTACATGATGATAGCCGTT
>LBNU01028197.1:138414-153390 GCA_014162995.1 Artemisia annua | reverse complement strand
TTTTTTTATTTGTTACTTGTATAATGAAAGAAATATCTAGTATAGTTTATATATTATTGTAGTAGACAAAAAGGTACATTCTTAATTAGAGTTAGTATAGAATTCAAATGTGTAAGAGATTTGGTGATGGGGGGGGGGGCTGCTATGAAAGGGGGGAAGGATTTAGTGGAAGACTTTTGTAGATCTTGTGTATTATTAAGTGTATATTTAATAGTTTTGAAGAATACCGGGTACCGAGTTGCTAGAAATAAAATTTAACGGTACCATATAAAAAGTGACGACGTTGTAAAAATTATAAAATTTTATTCCTTATGAGAATCGGGTGTAAAAATAATTGTCGTGTTGAAATATCGTAATCCGACGAAATTATTAGCGTATATCGTAAAATATAGCAACGGGTCTCAAATCACCGAGGAAATTAATAATATAATTTTTATATCATTATAATGAGTATGAAAATATACTAGGATCGTAGACGGGAGCGTCGGACGTGTTAGTCACATTATTGATCGCGTATTAACATTTATTTAAGTTTAAATATACGTAAAATGTCAAATGTATGAATAATGTTAATTTGAAAAACCTATGAGTGAGATAGTATGCAAATGTCATTGTGATGATATGTAGACTATTTCTAGTCCGAATAAAGTGTCCCTACTAATGATGCATGATGAACATGAATAGTGTTTTTCTTCCGATGATGAATAGTGTCACATGAATAGTAAAATTTTTGAACGCTTCTCAAAGTCTCAAACTAACTCCGAAAATGATGAATAGTGAAATAATGAATAGTGATCGATGAATAGTAAATGATGAATAGTAAATTGTGAATAGTAATTTGTCGAGGTTTGGAAAATGACCTGAAATTGTGAGTTGTGAGTCGTCCACCCAAAAAGGAATTCAGTCCCTGAATTCAGCTGGTGTTGGTCTCTAGAATGACATTGGTGAAAAGATGAGGATGTTTGAGTCGCATTTGGTCTTCCCGTTCCTAAGTAAACCCAGGATCTCTTCGAGAATTCCAGCGAACTTTCACGATCGGAATTCGACTTTGCTTCAACTACTTGACCTTGCGGTCCATGATTTGTTGGTTTCTCCACCAAGTTAAGCTTATCGTCGAGTTGAATCTCTTCTAATCGAATGGAATAAAATACTTTACGGGTGATTCATTTGGATGGCACTTCCTGAGGTTTGAAATGGGAGATGGGTTATATATATGTTGCTGAACTCTGGTGGAAACTTACGTTTGTATGCCAGCTGGCCGATTCTAAAATGGATCTTAAATGGTCTAATACCGAGGGCTCAATCTCTCGTGTTCCAAAATTGTATCATGCCTCTCCAAGGCAAAGCTTTCAACTTAGTTCGTTTTCCCACTTGAATCTAGATGGCTTGCTGCTCAAGGATACCCAATCCGAATGATGTGCGTCATGCACCAACTTAACTGCTATCGTTTCTTATCGCTTGTAACTGATTCTTGACTTGTAAATTTCCTTTGTTGTTTCACCATTTAGTTCTTAGACCAATGAATTTAATTTTCCAATTTCGGTCTATAAATGGGTAAATGGGTTCTTCGACCATAGGGTGGTCTTAAATGGTGCGATCTTATATTCCTGTGATGGCTATTGTTGATGGTGAAATCCGTCAAATATCAAAAGGTTATCCTAACCCATTCAAAGTTGGTCATACGGTGCTGAGTACGTCTCATAGTGCGTAGAGAGTTCTCTTCAAGGTTTGTTGGTTTGAGGGTGGTAGAGCGTGTATATCCGATTGGAGAAGGAATATCTTAAAGGAATTTCTAGAAGTTTGAGGAGTATCATCTATCCTTTCATTGTTTTCTTATGTCATGGAATATTGCTCGTAGATGGAAAGTCTCTCCTAGAGATGTCACTGGAAAAATCCAACTTAATGGCTAGGTGTGTGACAAATGATGTAAGTATCCAAGGAGGGTTTGTAAAGAGGGTGTTTGTAAAAAAAAATTCTATATGTTTACAAAGCTTTTGAATGAAGATTGTTATTAATAATTCCTGAAAGTGTGACTATCTTCTTCACAGCATAATTCTTCCTGAATTATACATAGGTGATCAGGCTATGTATAATTGAGGACCAATGATGCGATGCTTGGTTAGTCGCAATGGTATTACTTTTCTCAAAAGTTTTAGATGGTGTTCAACGTGTTGTTTTGATAAATGGTATTCTAGATATTTCGTTTCAAAGTAACATGAAAAATCGTTTCGTGTAGTTGGAGTAAATACTTTACACAATGACAGAAAAATCGATTTACAGAATGATAACAAAATAACTTATTTTTAAAAAAAAATTGTAAGACAACTTTCCCATATGGTGGTAAAATAGCTTGGAATAGAATTCGTTGAACGGTTCAGTGGATACGTGGATGAATCGTATGGAATGGTAATAGTCTACTAAGCCGTCAAGAATGAAATTGGCCTAATCCCTAATAAGACAATGGCATATCGCTACGAAATGATTGAAAATTGAGTAATTGCTATAGAAAATGGAATAAACGAAGGTTATGATTTTCGCGGAGATAATAAAAGATAGGTATTACATTGGATAGATAAGTGCTTAATACAACTAGGTCATGTCAACGTACCAACGGAAAATACAAAAGAAAGATACGACCCTAAGGGCTCGAACTACGGTTTACATAATAAGACAGGAATTCCTTCTGTTAAAGCATTGTGTCTACCCTTGATTCTTTCCCTTTGGGCAGTTATTCTTGAAGTGTCCAGTTTCTCCACAACCGAAGCATGTTGGAGCTTTGCATCCCCTAGTCGAATGACCGACTTTTCCACAGTTATTACAAGGTCTTGGACACTCCCCAGGATTGTGATGAGTTTCGCACTTGTTACACTTGGGCAAAATACCATTATAACCTTTCTTCTCAATTGGACCCGCAACATAGGCCCTAGCCGTCTCTTGTCTTTTGGGTGGTGGTGGAATAGCATTACCAGCTTGATTGTTGTCCAACATCCTCTTGTTGTTGTTGTTGTTACGGTTTGGATTGTCGTTTCGGCTGTTGGAGTAGTTGTTGGTATTCCGATTGTTGGTGTAGTTTCGGTTGTCGTTGTAGTTGGTGTTGTAAGAACGGTTGTTGTTGTTGACAGCATACTTACTCTTTAACACTTGTACCATGAGTTTATGAGTTATTCGGATTGCTTCATCCATTGATTGGGGGTCAAAGGAAATCACATCCCCTCGGATGCTCTCGGGCAAACCTCCAATGAAACTTTCCAACATTTTCTCAAGATCGGGAACCATAGTTGGGCACAGCGCAGCCAACTCTTGAAATCTCCTGATGTAGGTCTTTGTGTCATCACCTTTGGTTTTCAGCTCATATAATTCCGTTTCCAGCTTTTGTACCTCAGTGCGAGGACAAAAATTCTTTGTCATCATTTTCATGAATTGATCCCAAGTGAGCTTGTAGGCATTTTCCATACCAATCGGTTGAACATAAGAATTCCACCAGGACATAGCTTCATCCAAAAGCATAGCGGTAGCAAACTTTACCTTGGTGTCATCAGGACAGTTGCACATGTGGAACACATTCTCAGTCTTTTCAAACCAGCGAATCAAACCGATCGTTCCTTCAATGCCCTTAAACTTGATGGGATCACCAGTCTTAAAGTCCTTGTAAGTGCATTCACGCCTATTATTAGATGGTTCAGCCGTACCTGACTGTGAAGCGGCATCAGCAGCTCTTGCAGCTACCTTAGCTCTCTTGATCGCTAAAGCTTCGGCTATGCCATCCTTAACCAGCTTCCGAATAGCAGCTGGTGTCATTACCAATGCAGCCTTTTCTTTCCTTGGTGCCATATTTCTTCAAAACCACAAAAGAATACAACCATGAGTATTCATAATAGAAACGATCATTGTTCACAATATATACAGCCACAACATGCATATACCCTCATAACATATGAATACAACACTTGAAAATTTTGGTCTACATTGACCGGTATCATAGGTAGCACAACCATACCCATATAGTAGAGTCAATACTTGGGGATTTCGTTGTACAACAATCAAAATACCACAAGTTTCTTTGAACTATGCCACACTTCCTGTAGCTAGGATGATAGTAAAAGCTAGTAAAGGTATAAGTCTAGCCTAGAAGCTTCCTGATGTCCTTCTCAATGAATCCAGGGTTGTGGCATCATAGGGTTAAGATGAGTCCTGAAGTGAGGTCCGGGGTTGTGCATCGATTCATGTCCGAGATAATGTAGATTCCAATCCATTCTTATAGAATCTGCTGATGTTCCTGTTAAGTCCGTGATCATGGTGTTATCCACAAGATGTTATCTAATTTATGTAAAGTGGGAATGGGAAAAAAAAGGAATGACAATGGTCGTACTGAAAAGGCGAGGTTAGTCTCCCGAATCTCGAAGATCTCGGTGTAATATTTGGTCAGTGGGGTGTTGTTACGGTGACTAATGATGAAATCCAACTCATTGGCTTAGAATGTGATGTAATCGATCTTGATAATGAAGAGGGTGTTGTGAGGAGTCCTCTTGTGGTGATTTTTTCTAAAGCATCTTGTTGGTTCATTGCGTCATGGAAGTATGAGTCGGTTAAACCTGAAATAGTATAGAGTCCTTGCGAGGAATGCTACCCTTAGGCGATCTATTGTTGCTCTTGTTGGGTTTGTGGGTCATCCAAACCCTCACGTGTAGTCTCAAATAATTAGAGATCATCGTATAACGATGAAGAGTAGTAGGTTGTCTAGCAGTAAAGGCCCTCGAACTCTCATCAACCACAACCTATAAGGTGGTGTAGTGGCCTTAGTGGTAGATGGTAATGGTGAGTCAAAACATGTACGCTTCTCAAGCGATAAGTTAAATATGTGGGTAGGGTCTCTGAGATGTGATGGCACCAATGGTGATCCATATGATGATGATGAAAATACTGAATGAAATATTACCCTCTTCTACGCTATCTTGCGATGTCTAAGCAGTAAAACCGGAGTATGCACTATGGGACGACCAATAGTGGTATGAGTAGCTGACAGGGAGGGTGGTACATAAGTAGTGAGTGTTCTAATAGTGAAGGAAGGAGAATATACTATCTTTCTTGCAATAAACGTCTTAATAGGTCCATTAGGACTAAGCCTGTACGTCCTATCAGATGGTATACTCTGTATGGGCTGAATGATAGGAATAACCATGTTCCTACGATTAATTGATGGTGATAATAATGGTGTAGATGCGGCTTTACCCTCCTCAAGGGCTCAAGTGGTGCTATAATCTCAAACGGGTGGAAGTTATCACCTAACGAATGTGAGTGATATGTGAATGTCAAAGTATAGGAAGGTGAGAGTGGTGATGTAAGTGTATTAATGGATGAAAAAGCATCCTCGATAACCGAGTCTTTCTAGGATGATCATAGGGTGGTTGGGTGAAGACATGTCACTTGTGAACCACGTCAATATAATTATATATGAGTATAAGTATAAATAACTCGCATAGTGTGTGCATGAAACAACATATGTAATGAATATGCACTTATGATGAAATGATGAGATGCTTATGATGATGTGGTTATAGTCTAGGGTCCAAGATACAACCTAGTTCGCTATAACCTTGCTCTGGTACCAATCTGTCACACCCTGAATTTACCTGATTGGCAGCGGAATTGAATACCTGGGTGTAACGTTCATGGCATCCCATACAAGGTTTTATTGAACGACCTAAAGTGTCGTTTTGAAAATACAACGTTTGATCATTTAAAACATTCAGAGTTTACAAAATAGGTCCCAAAAGATGTTTCAAGTTTACCAAAACAAGTTCCAACAAGATCAAACGTTTACATAAGTGCATGAAATAAAAGTGATACGCGTCGACTCCCGCGACTCCAAGTAGGTCCAATGCATGTCAACAAGAGCAAGTTAATTACCTGAAAATACATTGCTAAAACGGTCAACAATAATGTTGGTAAGTTCCATAGGTTTGTAAAATGAAATGTTGTACGATAACCACAAGTATAATGTGCATGACAAAGTCACGTGAAAAATAGTACAATAGCCTTAAGCTCATGACCCCGAAGCTTGACTGCATGAACTATGTGCCCCTCCAGAGTGTTTTGCCAAGCACTCTAATGTATATGTAAAATGAAATGCATCCGTTTGACTGTTGGTATAACCAACACGGATGGAGGCGTCACCCTCAATAGATCTATCCACTCACCCTCGCTTAAGCATAATTAACGGTCCATGATTGTATGGGGACTTAAACATGGCAATGCGGTAACTTAAGCTATGTACAATGAATTTGATACTTAGGCTCGTACGAAAATGGTGCAATGTATTCTCCCCCGTGGGATTTGAAAACAGTATAAAAATGTATACGGGGCTATGAAAACTCACCTGTAGTGATGGCAATCAAGGATAGTAGTGAATACGATGAAATGAGGCTCGGTCTTTAACCGCGACCTATTATGAATGAATATGATTCTACTTGAGAACGTGAAGTGATGTAATGAATGTACATGCACATGCTATCTATACCACTCGTAGTGTAGAAATACTAGTTATCGTTGAAAGATAAGGTTTTCATAACTTAGGAAAATATGTCCATACTAGACTTGCAAAACTAGTCATGTAATATTATACGTAAGATGTTAGTGTTTAAACTTGGCATTTGAAAACCTTGAAATGACGTTTAGTAGTCGGGTAAATAACCCTTTGGTCGTACATGTTTCAACGGGTAGGAAGTACGGCTCTACAATGTCGTTACTTGAAAATATAGTTTTTAGTACGTAATATATATTTCTATTAGAAGCTGTCCAAATATATAAGTTTTGTCGGGTTTCAAACGCGTGTATCTTGGTCATTATAAGTCCGTTTTCTACGTTCTTTATATCCACGAATTCGTATAAACATGTACTAATATATTTTCAGTAGCTCAGGCCCTCTAGGTAACGTTAAACATCTCGTTTTGTCTGTAGAAAATCGTCCAACAGCAAGTATATTTTCAGAAAACTAGTTTTAGTCGTTAAACTTGAAAATATCATATCTCCTTCGTTATTAATCCGTTTTTATCCCCGTTTTTGGCCATAGTTTCGTCTCGGAAAGTATTTTCTAAATATTTGGTCCAAAGTTACTCACAACCAACTGAGTTTACCACGTTTTCAAAATAGGGACAGTAGCTTTGTATACTTGTTAAAAATGGGTTTTCCTAGTTACTAACTTGTCAAAAACCATACAAACAACAACCAATCATCCCATAACCTACCATACACCTTCTTAGGGAGTCATGGGTTCCTAAATATCATCCACCAAGCTAATCTACCAAGGATTACCTATCTCCATTTCTAGGGCTCATAAGTTAGGTAAAATGTAAATAGAGTGGTATAAGCTAACACATGCATGTATATCTTGTATAAAAATTATATGAACCTTGTAGGTACTTGGTAAAATTATGAAAATGAGTTTTGTATACTTACTTGAAAGATTAGAGAGTTTATGGAGATGAAAACCTATAAAACCTTGGGTTTTTATTTCAAAACCCTAGAAAGGAGTACTAATGGAGCTTGTAAATTACTTGTTCTTGAAAAATTGATGAAGTCTTGATGGTGTTCTTGGTGTGGCCGGTCACAAAAGAAGAGAGAAAGGAGAGAAAATATCTGTTTTTTTTGTTACTTGAACTTGTATGTGAAAAATGAATGAAAAAGATGATATATTTTGGGGTTTTANCTAAAAGGAGGAAAAGAGGGGATATGTTGGGTGATTTATTAGATGTATTATGTAAGTATAAGTGTAGTATTTAGGTAACTTTAGGTATAATCGGGTACCGGGTTAGCTAGAAATAAATTTTAACGTATTGAGTAGAGACATAAATAAGTCGTAAAAATGATAGAAATATGTTGGGTGCAAGTATTGGGTGTTCGGGTGATTAACATTTAGTTTTTTACAAAAACCGACGTAATTAAATGGAATTTACGATATGTAATAAATAAATTTCCAAAATACAAGGTAAATGAACTTTATAATCTCCGTGACGTTAAAATGAGCATGAAAATATGTCGGGACCATTGTGGGGATTGTCGGACGTGTTAGTCACATTTAGTGATCGCGTGTTAGCGTTTAGTTAAGGATAAACTTACGTAAAACGTCAAATGTATGAAAAATGTTAATTTGAAATACCTACGAGTGGAATAGTATGCAAATGTTATCGTGATAATATGCAGACTATTTATAGACCGTATGAAGTGTTCCAACTAATGATGCATGAATTCGCAGCTAAACCAAACCGGTTATGCGAATTTGAATACCCGTAAACCAAGTTTATGACGAAATGAATGATGTTCATGAATAGTGATTTCCCTCCGGGAATGAATAGTGTCATATGAATAGTAATTTTTTTGGACGCTTCTCGGAATCTCAAATTGGCTCCGAAAACGATGAATAGTAAATTGATGAATAGTGACCGATGAATAGTACGGGTGAATAGTGAATTGTCGAGGTTTGGGAAACGACCTGAAATTACGGGTTGTGACAATCACTATCTGAGTAGGTAACCAATTCCATAGGAGATTCTCTAGGTACCATAATCCCAAATGAGGATATGCTTTAAGATATTTGAAAATCTTCTTCACTGCAGTCAAGTGTGATTCTTTGGGAGTGACCTGAAACCATGCACAAGCACAAACTGCAAACATAATGTCTGGCCTTGATGAAGTGAGATACATCAAAGAACCAATCATAGATCTGTACGTATGTACATCAACTGCTTCTCCAGTGTTTTCTTTTAGAAGCAGATGTGTACCCCTGTCTGCAGGTGAGCTTGAGGACTTTGCATCAGTGAACTTTAACTTTCTAAGTATCTCAGCCACATACTTGTCTTGATTAATGAAGATTCCATCTGGCCTTTGTTGTACTTGAAGTCCCAAAAAGAATGTGAGTTCACCCATAGAACTCATCTTGAACTCATCCTTCATAAGCTTCTAAAAATCTTTGCACATCTCTGGCTTTATTGAGCCAAAAATAATATCATCAACATACACTTGAAGCAGCAAGATATCATTTTTGTCTTTCTTAATGAACAAAGTTTGATCAATTCTTCCTCTGTGAAACCCATTATCCAAAAGATAAGTTGCTAGGGTTTCATACCACTTCCTTGGTGCCTGATGCAATCCATACAATGCTTTAACTACCCTGTATACTTTGTCTGGATTTTCAGGGTCTTCAAAGCCTAGAGGTTGTGAAACATATACCTCCTCATCAATTTGCCCATATAGAAAAGCACTTCTTACATCCATTTGATAGACTGTGAAGCCCATAAAGGATGCATAGGCTAGAAAAAGTCTAATTGCTTCTATTCTTGCAACTGGGGCAAACACCTCTTCATAGTCAATACCCTCCTCCTGAGTGTATCCTTGAGCTACAAGCCTAGCTTTGTTTCTTATGACAATCCCTCTTTCATCTCTCTTGTTTCTGAACACCCATTTGGTACCAATTACTTTCATGCCTTTAGGTAGATCACAAAGCACCCAAACCTTCTGAATTTTGAACTGAGCATTGCTTCCACCCAGCTTTCATCTTCAAGTGCCTTGAATACATTCTTTGGTTCCATTTGAGACAGAAAACACATGAACAGACATTCATTTTTACCTTCATGATTCTTAGATTCATAAATTTCACTGATAAAGCCATGAATGTCAGCCATCTTTGATTGTCTTCTAGTCTTCACAGGTGAGTTTACATCCCTATCACATTTTCAAGAGGATGTGATTTATGAACTGTGGTATGGGGAGTTTGAGGAATGTCAATCTCAGTAGGCATATTTGATATTTCAACATCACTGGCTTGAGCTTCCTGTGTAGGCAAAATGAATTCATCTTGATCATCTTGTTGATCCAAGCTTGGTTCATCATCATCAACAAACACTTCTGAACCTGCAAAATCATTAGAAGATGTACCTGTAGAGATAGGCACATAGTTCATGGTATGGGTTAGAGTATCAAGATCAAACAGCCTATCTGGTCCAGTTCCTTTGACATTCACTTTGTTTTCAAGGAACTCAACATGCAGATTTTCTTCTACCTTTTGGGTTCTTAAGTTGAATACCCTAAAAGCTTTACTAACCATGGAATACCCAACAAAATACCCTTCATCAGCTTTTTCATCAAATTTACCCAGATGATCTAGGGTATTGAGAATAATGACATGACATCCAAATGGTCTCATGAAGTCTAGGAGAGGTGGTCTACCTCTAAATAACTCATAAGGTGTCTTGTTCTTTGTTTTTACTACTAAAACCCTGTTTTGCACATAACAAGCAGTGTTAACTGCTTCAGCCCAAAAAGTCATTGGCAATTTTGAATATGCCAACATGGTTCTAGCAGCCTCTATTAGTGTCCTATTTCTCCTCTCAGCTACACCATTTTGTTGAGGAGTTCTAGCTACACTACATTCTCTTTTAATTCCTTTCTCTCTACAAAAATCATCCATAACTCTATTCTTAAATTCTGTCCCATTGTCACACCTGACGATTTTAACTTTCATATCATTTTTGTTTTCAACTTCAGTTATAAAGGTCTTAAGGATGCCAGTTGTCTCATCCTTAGTTCTAAGAAAGAAAACCCATGTGAACCTACTAAAATCATCAGTTACAACAAGACAATATCTCTTAAGATTTATGCTACTCACAGATGTAGGACCAAACAAATCCATATGTAACATTTGAAGTGGGTGAGCAATAGAGTTAACCAATTTTGACCTGCAAGAAGCTCTGTGTTGTTTGCCCTTAAGACAAGCAACACAGGTTTTATCATTTTCTAATCTTTTCTGAGGCAAACCTCTCACCAAACCATCTTTGACAATCTTATTTATGGTTTTGAAATTAATATGACCAAGTCTTCTATGCCATAGCATGGATTCATCCACCGTGGCCTTTGCAATAAAGCAAGCATGATCTTCTTTAGCAACAATGTTATTCATATCAAAGCTATATAAGTTGCCTTTTCTAGGAACTTTAAGAAGGATCTGACTCTCATCAGGCATCTTAAAATCCTTAGAAAGAACAAACACATATCTTCAGTAAAAAGAACATTGTTTTTCTTGTCACACATCTATGACACACTAAAGAGATTATACTTAAGCTCTTTTACATAGTACACAGGTTCAAAATCCAAGTTACCAGTTTTAATAACACCTTTACCAGTAACTTTACCATTTACTCCTCCTCCAAAGCTGACATCATGTCCATCAAAGTATTCAAAATTGGATAGACAGGACTTGTTGCCAGTCATGTGCCTTGAACATCCACTGTCTGTATAGCCTTGGTCGGATCTTTTTTTCCTTGGATGTTCCTGCACACATAATAAAGGAGTTAGTTTCCTTTTGAGACCCAAGCCATGATAGACTTGGATCTGCCTCGTGTATCAATATAGTTAAATCTATCAAAGGTCATTGATACACCATTAGGATTGTTTGTTGTGATATTTCCTTTAGGTTTCCATTCCCAACGTGCTGAGGCCTTCACATCATTTCCCATATTACCCCTATTCTTGTTTACAACTTTAACAGTGGAAACTTTTGTTTGAGCAGGGGTAACTGCTTGTTTAGACTTAGGTACCCACTGTTGGTTATCTTGAACCCTTTTGTTATAAAAAGTCCTTTTTACTGTTTGCACAGATTTAACAAAAGTTGTTTTATGTTTTGCACTTGAAACAGGTGATTTAGGAAGAGCAGTGTTAACATTTTTAGCAGTGGCAAAAGATTTAAGTCCACTTCTCAACAAAACTGCTCTTGGGATCATGTTGCTGTGAGTATTAGGGTGTGATTTGTTTTGAAACTTGTNATCTTGAACCCTTTTGTTATAAAAAGTCCTTTTTACTGTTTGCACAGATTTAACAAAAGTTGTTTTATGTTTTGCACTTGAAACAGGTGATTTAGGAAGAGCAGTGTTAACATTTTTAGCAGTGGCAAAAGATTTAAGTCCACTTCTCAACAAAACTGCTCTTGGGATCATGTTGCTGTGAGTATTAGGGTGTGATTTGTTTTGAAACTTGTTTGAATCCACCCTCTTTTTCCCATAAACTTTCCTTCTCCTAACATGATAGTCACAATTAGCATGTAAATGGTCAAAGATACCACAGATATAACATGCTTTATTGTTCATTACAAACTCACTACCTAGTTGTTGAGATTTTACATGATTCCAACTCCTCTGATTACCTCTAGGAGTTGATGACTTATTTCTATACATCTCAGCATACCTTACAGTTTGTCTAGGCTTATTAACTTGTTTCCTAGGTTCCTCTGTAATGGTATTAACAACTTGTGGGATAGAAGCCTCTACTTTCTTTTTAACACTATCATCTACTACAGATGAGTTACTTGCACTTTCAAAAACATCAGTTTCATGCTTAACCTCTTCCTAACTTTTCACAAATTTGGGAGGACCATATTCAAGAATAGGTTCCTGAAAATCTTCTAGTCCTGTATGTGCTAAATCTATGCCAGGGGGTGCTAGAACACCCCTTAGTGGTGGAGGAACTGTATTGTATCCTAAACCAAACTTAGCTTTGTTAGTAATTTGTTCTTCCCAAATTTTATCAATTGACTTAGATTGATAATATAAGGTATCAACAGATAAGTTGACATTCTCATTTACCTTTCTAAGCCTTTCAAGCTCTTCTTTAAATGCCTCATTCACTGCTATCTTATGATCTAACTCTCTTTTAATAATAACCATATCATCATTAAATTTTGTCTCATTATCTCTATAATGCTCAAGTTGCTTTTCTAACACAGATATACCTCTTCTAAGATTTGAAACAAGATAGTTAGCAGCAAACAACTCTGTTCTATGGTTTTCAAGTAATTCATTCAGCCTTTCACATTCTCTAGAAGCCCTACATGTTTTAGAAAAACATTCAAAGTTTTGTACCTCAGAGTCAGAGAAGGCCATGAGAGCATGTTCTGTTGCAATGAGAGCAGCATCTGAAGGTTTTTCCTCTTCATCATCAGCCATGAAACTCCAATCATAGCTCACACCATTAATTGCCAGGATTGCCTTTGGTTCCTCCATAATTGGTTCCTTCTTTTGCTTGTACCATGTGGATCTGTTATCCTGCTTCCTTGGTCTCCTGCATTCCCTAGCAAAATGCCCCAACTTGTGACAGTTGAAACACTCTACTTTCTTCTTATCAAACCCTGTAGTTTCACTTCCATTTATGTGGATTAGCTTGCCAGTCTTCTTGTAGAATCTCCTAGCTCTCATGCTGAGAAGAGCTACTTTCCACTTTATGTCCATCTCCTCCAAGTCATCCTCATCAATTTGCTCTATGTCTTCATGAGTTAATATAGAGCCATTAACTTGAGTGGAGATAAAGGCATAAAAGGTTGGATCTCCAATACCAGCAACCTTCTTCTTTGAACCTGCAATGGTAACATGAGCATTACCAGTGGAAACTGTAGAACCAGCAGTGGCAATTTCATCATCACTGTCATCTTCAGAATCATCACTGTCAACTGAGGTTGACAGTGATGCCAAGCTGCTAGAGCTTGAACCAAGCTTCCCTGCCTTCTTCAATCTTTGTTCAATGAGTTTGAAGTTATTGTAAAGATCATTGAGCTTCATAGTTTCAATTTCTGGTTTCTTCTCCCAGACAGTAACATTGGTATGAAACTCAGAAGGCAAGCTTCTAAGAAACTTCAAATTGAGGTCTTCATGTTCTACCTCAATTCCAAACACAGTCAATTGAGTGACAATCTTCTATATTTTGGTGAAAATGCTGTCAAGTGATTCATTGCTTGAAGCAGTGAAGTTTTCATAGCTCTGCTTCAACAATGTCTTTTGGGTCTTCTTAGTAGCATCATTGCCACCAAACACAGAACAGATCTCTTCAAACAACTCTTTTGTAGTCTTGAATTTACTGAAAGCAATGATCTGGTCTTTAGGAAGAGTCATTAGAAGTAAACTTCTGGCCTTCATATCATTCTTCTTTTCTGTTCTTTCATCACTAGTAGAAGGTGCCGAAACTGTGGTTACTTCTTTGTCACCAACTTTCTCAGTCTTCTGAGTAGGTTTGAAAGAGTCACCAGTTAAGATGATCTCCCACAAAGCATAATCTTGAATGAGAAAGTATTGCTCAATCATTATCCTCCACATCTCAAACTCATTGAGTTTGAGCTTAGGAAGTCTTGGAGCAGAGTTGGACTGGTTGTTTTCCATCTCCATGGATCTGAGTGAATTGGTTAAGCTTTAATTCCTTGGATCTTCTAAATCAAAGTATCAAAAACTTGGCTCTGATACCACTTGTAGGATCTAAACACACGCCTTGTGTTAGAGTGATACTTAGAGTTATATTATTAAGCACGCGGGATATACTTAACAATACTTAGAATATGAATTATATGATGTAATGTAAGTGAGAACAGTTGTAAGTTTAACACAAAGCTTCAATATTATTGATAATAATACGAGTGATCTTGCTTATCACTAGGGTTACACCTTGAAGCTTTCTAAGGTTAATACGTACCTAGAACAATGACCTAGGACCTCCTTTTATAGCACAAGGAGTCCTTTACAAGATAAATATAAAACTAACAGAATAGAATATACACAAGATCTTTTCTATATTTATCTATATACGAATACATAACAGTTATCCTAACAGCAGTGGTAATAATATGTACTAGCAGTGGTAATGTGTTTCCACTGCTAGTGCATTCTTCAACAGTGTCTTCCACAAGCTTATCAGTGGTAACTGTTAGCTTTATTCCCAACAATACTGCTTTACTACTTGCTAACTCTTTCACTAAAGGTTTATTAGATCCAACTTTGTTTATCCAAAGATATGGGGAAGATGTTTTAATTGTGCAAATATATGTCGATGACATTATTTTTGGTTCTACTAATAAAAAGTACTCAAACGCTTTTGCCAGATTAATGAAACAAAATTTTGAAATGTCAATGATGGGTGAACTTACGTTCTTCTCAGGACTACAAGTTCATC
>LBNU01028197.1:74152-137676 GCA_014162995.1 Artemisia annua | reverse complement strand
AAAGCCTTTCAAGCTGGAAAAGTCGGATACACCGGTGAAGAAGAAGAACCAGCTTCCACAGTTCAAACCCGTAGCAAAAGAGGTGGCAAGATGGGAAGTACTAGAAGTACAACAACCTCACAACAATCAAAGTCTACGCCAAAACCTCCTACCAGACAAAGAAGGAAGGTCACACCAAAACCAATCATTCAAGGTGAACCCACATCGTCATCTTCGGAAACAGAATCTGAGTTCGGGTCTGAGTCAGATGATGAGGAAGACTTCGAACGAAGAACAAAAGCAGGTGATGATGAAGAGGAGTTTCCTGGACTTGAATTGGCAAAGCAGATAAGCAAGGAAGATCTTTATAAGGAACATAAGAAAAGTAAAGGGATCAGCATCAATGAACCCAGTGGTGATTTTCATGATGAAGAAGAAGTAGATGAACCAGTTAATGAACCACTAGTCGACAAACGCAAACTGAAATGCGTTATTGTCGATCCTAGAGCAGAAGAGAAGCAGCATTTGAAAGAACTAAGAGAAGCTGCACTCCTAAATCTCCAACATCCACAGCCTCATCAACGACCGCTTGACCTACAGGCACAAGAGGCTAGGTCAAGCAGCACATTAGCTCCTCCTTCCACAACTTTGACTCAGATTGAAACGGAACAACGAGATCTAGAAGGGAATGTCATAATGAAGGAAGCCACAAAGGAAGTTGTTGCAGACTTACAACTGGAGAAAGAGCCTTCTGAGTTCATTACACCAGAGTTCATTGCTCAGGTACGTAGAGAAGAAGAACTTAAGAAGAAAACAAGTGAGGAAACAGAAAGATTACTTCGTGGCGATGAACAAGACGAAGAATTCTTTGACACCGACCAACTCATAACACACCTCCTCATTCATCTTCAGAGGATCCACCAATTCCTAAAGGCATACCTCCAAGAGATCCTTCTCCTCCTCCATCCGAACCTGAACACGAATCATCTTCAACATCATCATCACACCACTCACCTCCACCACCACCAAAGATAACATCCAAAGGCAAATCAATCAATAAGAATAAGGGAAGCTCAACTACTATCACCGCATCACAGAAGATCAAGCAAGCTGTTGCTATGGCTAGGAAAAATAGAAAGACACTAAACCTCAGGAAGGAGATCTAAAGGACCAAGTTCAGAAATTATCACAACAGGTCACAACATTGACTACTCAAGTCAAGGATCTCAAAGAGTCAACTGCTCTGGTTGACAAACTCCTGCAAGCTGACATGAGTGGCATGATAAAGTCATACACCAAAGAATATCTCAACGACAACCTTGTCGCCATCACCACTCCAGCAGTGGCCGAACTTCTTCAACCGATTCAGACAACGTTGAACTCCAGGATCAAGCACAACATTGAACAAATGCTTTAGTCAACACCCTTTTATCTCCGCACCAACAGAGCTCTACCTGCACCTACTGACCTTACAACCGAGCAACTACAAGCCTTGTTAGCTGCCAAACTCAGAGATAAAGAGGATAAGAATCCTGAAGAATCAATGATGTTTGAGGCACTCCAAACCATTGCCTCAAAAGAATCATGCAAGGAAGCTGCTGGCAAACACAAAAGACCAAGGAAGGATGATGATCCTGATGCCGATCCCAAAAGAAAGAAATCAAAGACATCAAAAGGACCATCGTCTTTTCAAAAGCCACAGAAGACTTCCAAGGCTCCACCAACAAAGCAACATGCACCTGCATCAGGCTCCGGTCCAACTCAATCAGAAGAACCATTCATGCTTCAACCAGCTGACACTCAGGAAGTACCCGCATCACCTACTCCCGAATCACCAACTCATGAATTTCAAGTTGGACCATCATCAACATCAAAGACCAAGGAGAAAAGGAAGTCTACAAAGTCAAAGAAGAAGAAGAAGTCCACTCCATTCTCCTTGTTAGATGTGGAAGAAGCTCTAAAATCTGATTGGTTGACCGACATGATCAAAGCACAACCTCCACTTAAAGCCGATGAACCAGTGCCAGGAAATACTTTGCAGATTACTCAAAGTATCATGACGGGACTTCAAGTTGAAAAGTTTACCAAGGCTGAACCGAAAAGAATCAATCGTGAAGCACTTGACTTTCTGAAGAAAAGATCAGGGAACAAAGTTGAACTCGAATACCACATGGAGAACATCGCCTGCGCCTTACCTGGCACATTCGACTGGCTGAACCCTGAATCCAACATCGACACTCAAAAGAAAGACAAGACTCCTTACTTCACAGACTGGACAAAGCCATTGCCTCTTCAAGGCTTTCCAGAAAAACTTAAGATCCCATACCGCTACTTTTTCAACGACGATCTCCGATATCTTCCACATGCTCATGAGACCTCCAAGGAACGATATGCATCCTCACTGACGATTTCCGTTCCAGCTACCAAATACGACTTACCAGACATTGAAGAGACTACACCAATATTTAGCAAATCAGTTGTCACTTACAACAGGGAAGCTCTTCTCGGTATTCAACACTGGCCTGATAAACGAAAACTTGGTTACACACACAGATTACACCTTACATCAAGTGAGAATGTCAAGCATCCGCTTCGTATCATTGCTATTATGGAACTCGTGGAAGATAGAAGATTCAACTACACTTTCATGAGAGAAATCATCGTCAAAAGACTGGATGAGAAGCAATACAAGTTTTGTGAAGCAAACTTCCCAGATCTGAACCTGAATGACATCGAAGATATGTATTTGGAAAAGGTTCAAGGAAAAATGCTCAACTTCCCAAAGGAAACACAATACAACTTCATCGCGTCTTTACTTCTCTACATCAGACGGTTAATAGTTCAAGAAAGAGTGGAAGACCTTCAACTGGGCATTGAAAGTTATCAGAACAACATCAACCTCACCAAACCACAACTCATATTTCCTGGAATTCAAGAACTATCACAGTATACTCTCGTGCAACAACCATCGTTTGGAATCACCTACCTCAACAAGAAGAATCAACTTCGTCTTATGAGGTTCGATGAAATTCCGAAGTTCTGTGATGAGACACTTCGAAGAGTTCGTGAAGGGTTGGCTGAAAGATTGGTTGATGAGAAAAAGAGGTTACAAGAGGGTCAAGAGACTAGGTGGAAAGCTAATGGACGCAGAATGATTCGCAACTTTGTTCACACCATTGAAGAAAGGCTGTACCGTCGTGAGCAGATCAGGAGATTGGAAAGCTATATCGGTGTTCGACCTTCATTTCCGGTGTTGACAGTAAGATGACCTGATCCTCAGTTTACAGACTTTTGATGCTTAGCCTATTGATGAACCTCAGGTCCCATTTTTCTGGTACCAACATTTCAATATTTTCATTATATTTATTGATTTGTAAATTATTACGGCTTGTGCACACATAACAGTGTACAACCCGCACTTTGTACTTAAAGCACCCTGTGGTACGCATCAGTGCTACAATCCTCATAAAAGGAGCAAAAGCTTCTTACTTTTGAGTAGAATTAACAAACTATTCATGATTTTTACAATTCTGCTCAAAAGACAAGTATTACACCTCAATAAGTAATCACTTGTTGAGGGGGAGTACTTGATCAAAAACATCATTCTAAATCTTAAATTCTTGATTAATTTCTCCCCATAAGACTCAAAAAGGCATATTTTATTCAAAAAACGTATACAAAAACAACATTTGATATGCTATTTTTGAGGGGGAGAAGATGAAAAGTGATTAAAATATGATGTCAAAAGTTTTATCTTGTGCGAGCTCGACTCAGAATTGACCCACGAATTGACGAGACAACAAATGTTAGTATTCGATAGGATTTATCCGAGTAGAAAGTACCATTTCGAGAAACTCTTTTTAGACGTTTACTTTGACGGGTCTAACTTCCTTTTAAGAATGTTAACAACTTCAAGTTAGTTATTAGGGCTAGTTATCACCTAAAAACTGATAATGTAACCCTTTAACTAAGCAACGTAAACGTGTCCCTCGGGTACATGTCTATTAAGAGTGGATCAATTCAGAAGTGCCAACTCTTCCCGCATATGCAAATTTCTAAAAACATTCATGAGCATATATGGAGGGGGAGTCTTTCATAAGAAATCTTAAACCTCAAAGTGTTAACAAAAGATTTTATACTCAGAAACACTTTGAGAGATTTTCAAAGATTTGGTTCAAAGGCATCAATAGGATAGTCATGGAGTTACAAGGTGACTAAGGATAGGAATAACCGTCCTATGATCCGCCAGAACCGGAGGGATCTACCCAAGGACATCATCAACAGTTAGAAATTAGAAGTCCTTAGGTATGATATGACAAAAGGAGAAAAGAATGAAAGGAGAAAGAAGGGGTTGAAGAATTAAAAAGAAAATGAAGGAAAAGTGTGAAAAGAAATAGCCCTCCATTTATTCAACCTTAGGGCAGAAACCGGGTTCAATTCATATGCTACTGGTAGTTGCTAAGGCGACACCGGTATTGAAGATAAAAGACGTCATGGACCCAGTGACGCAATGCACTAAACCTTCTTAGCCACTCAGGCATCTCTCAAAAGATGTTTGTTTCATTCTCACGGGGAACCAGTGTAATCTATCGACTGTCTATTAGAGATGGTTGATATTGAAACAGGAGGCCCAATGCTCCATGCCTACGCATAGGAAACCAAATGTGCACTTATCGAGTCTAGAGCCACGAGATAACATAAAAGATCTATTAGGAATACATAATACTTCTACACTAAGTGTCTTACATCATTGGACACTAAGTGCCTTGAACGTTTATGAGGGATTTACTTATGTACTTCTCGAATGATCTATTATCGAGTCCTACGCAAATCTTAGCAATCTGCCTTGAACGTTTATGAGGGATTTACTTATGTACTTCTCGAATGATTGAACGGAAATCCTGCCAGGGTCAACTTCAAACAGCCCTGACAGCAGGTCACTTCGGTGATTCCTTGTGGATTACGCTTAGTGTTCGCGATGGTTCCAAACGGTCTACAGTCGTGGGGTAATCTCCAGCGACTCACCTAATCGTGGGTGTACTTATGTATGTCTGTGTAAGCCCTCTAGGGGGTATCCGATTAGGAACGGCCTTGGTAAGGATTAGAAGGAGTCTTCACACTATGCTGTCGACGAATTCTAATTCCGAACCTGTAAGTACTGAATGTATTATTGCTAACTGTTTCAATGCAGGTACTACCATCATCTTGAACACCAACTTCCACATGCTCATACTGTCATCTCTACAATTAAGAAAGCTCTCATGAAAGATCGATGCATCATTAAAGTTAAAGTCAAAAAAGACAATGATCTAAAGCTAAGCAACGTCTAAAGAAGGATTCTACAACAACACAAAGAATCTTCATTAATGAAAAGAGAGTCACACACGTATAATAGTTCCAATGTCAAAGAGGTATGAGCATGGTGGAAAGGCGCAGATCCACTGGAGTCTAAGAGAGTGACGAATGGCAGATTACTACATCACTTAATCATTTCCACGTCATCAAAGACAAAGAACAAAGAACGATGAATCATTTCAACTAACAAATTTTTGAAGACGTCTAATGCTGTGAAAGTCAACAATTAAAGATAAAGATAAAGACGTCTAGCAACCTCGATGACCGTGACGAATCTCACTTCCTCATAACCGATCCTTAGGGGGAGATTGTTAGGATCTAAGTTTATCACTGTTTATCAAGTCTCGGTTATTTCAGTACATGTAATAGGTTGCTACTATATTTAGTTTACTTATGTTATGAATGAAGTCCATTAAATGTCCAATGGGCCTCAAAGCCCACGAATTAGACAACATAGGGAGGAAGGGAGTGTTGCCCTATTCCTCACCTATAAATAGGACCTCATGTAAAACATTTCATTTTGTTGGTTATTTCATTATCTAAAGGAAACTCTTGCACTTTCATCTTTCTTATTGATTTAATCAACCAAACTCTATTCTTATCTCATTTCTACCAAAACCAATACTTGTGTTTACAATATGGTGACCTAACAGATACTCTCATCTCTCGGGTGTTATAAACCTATATATCACTAATGGAAATGGAAAAATATCACTAACTACCTATCATAGCAAATGGATTACCATAGGCTTGGGAAAGGATCGAAAACCTCCACCACTTGGCGTAAGCACCTAGGATGAACTATCAAAGTGGTCTTTTAAAGGGTTATAATGTTAGGTGTAGGCATATGGAAAACACGGTTTGTTGGATAAAGGGATATTTAACTGGTGGCAAGTCAATTGTCTTGGTCAATTACATGTACAATGCGGCGTTGCTAAGCCAAGACTCGACTCAACTTAAGCTAATCATAAACTAACAAAAACATAAAATAAACATAAAAGGAAACGGGATGGTAGTCTGTGTGTTTTTTTTCTCTTTCTTTTTCTAATTTTTTTTCGTTTTTCTTGATTTTTCGATTATTTATTTATTTATTATTTTTTTTCATACACTCTTGCCCTACCATCCAAAATAATATATCAAGGGGGCTCGGTTCTCCCCTTACACTTGAACTTTTACATACTTTACATGTAACTATTCTAATGACTCGAATTAAGATAATTAAAACACTTGGAGTACTTTAAAACATTTATGCATATATGGGGGTAATAATTGATGTTCTTCCCCATTAGTCCATTATATTAGTACTTTACCCATGAGTCCCAATCATCCCAAAACAATATGTACAAGATATGACTCGACTGAGCAACCATGTAATCAATTAGACAATTAACAAAGGGTTTAAACATATGTTGTAGCAATAATGCACTAAAGATGAGTGCATACAAGGAAGGCTAGGGTGATTTGAGTGTACATTTGGGGGTGGATTGTAAACAAATTTTTCTTTTAAGTAAAATGCTTAAAGTTAGAAACGAAAAAGATAGGCTCTGAGGGGTGTACTAGGGGTATCGTGTACTAAAAATGAGTACATCGCAAAGGTGTGGGAGAATTTCTTGACCAATGAAGTCAATGTAATTATATAAACAGGCTTAAACAAGGGTTATCCTAATGCCTCTTATCATGTACTAAATCCAAACTACACGAATGTAGTCTCACTTGTGGTCTCGGGATGAATCACTAACGCAAGTTCTAGAATCTAAATACTACCGGTACACTCACAAGCACTAATAATGAATGCTTTTTCCTGACAAATCTAGGGGCGAACCTCACATATTTGGGGTGGAAAGTTTTGATTGGTATGGTTTTTGTGCTAGTCATATAACTCCTATCCATGAGACGCTTATTAAGACTAAAGTTTCACTCCTATATGTTGCAAAAATATTTAAATTTGGTGCTAAAATTACCCTAACAAGTGTTTCTCTTAGTTTTATTACACATCTACCATCAAACAAGACAAAAATCAAGTGCAATTGTAATCTCTAAGGAATCTTCATTAAACCCCTTACACTTCAGCCGAACATTGTCCCCAATGTTCAATTAAAAGATGTAAAAGTAAAGAAAATGAAAAAAAAGAAACAAATACTCCCCTGATTCGTTCTTTGTGGATGATGTAGTAACATGGTTAAATCCTCCTCCAAGAAAATGTGAAAACTCAAGATTGAAGAAGCTCCAAAAGCTTGATATGCTGCATGTACATCTTCTTGTCCAATATAACCTGTTAAACCCGAGGAAACAAACAAGAAAACCTAGCGTAAAATCGACGGTAAATTCTATATAAAAGTAAATCCTAGAAAGCAAGTAAAGATATAATGCTTGTGGAATGAATATTTGCATACTCCTGGAGTTTAAAAGTTAAAGATTTTACGAAACTTTACAATTCCGGCAGAAAAACAAAACCTGCAAAATTTTCAAAAAATTACACCTGAAGTCGTCGGGTGATGCCTGACGCCGTCAGAATTGATCTGACAGAAATTTTATATTTTGTTTCCGAAAAATTTCCAGAAAAACCTATGTCTTCATTCCTGGAATTTTTGCAAAATATTCATTATGACTCGATACAAGCATTTGACTCAAACAAATACTAATATGTATGTTGATTTAATATTGTTATCGTTCACGTTCAAATTGTTCTGTAAAACAAATTTGGATTTCCCTTACACTTATCTTTTGCAAAATACCTTTATATGTAGTTAAGACGAAGTTAAAAACAAAATAAAGCATTTTCACAAAATGTTTGATACATGAACTATAGACAATATAAATAAAACATATATACGGAAGCGAATAATAATCAAATAAACAAACAATCAAACAAATAAAGCTTGGGTTGCCTCCCAAGAAGTGCTTTTCTTTATTAACGAGTCTTGTAGCTAGACTCAAAGTTACACTACGTTTTCCTTTCCCACTTTTCAATCGACTCTCTCAATCTCTGAACCTTTTCCATATCAACTTTGTATTTGGGTCCGAGGGTTAAGCAATTTTTATAATAAAGACTCCTCTTTTCCCATACATAATCTATGCCCTTTTTCTTATCCTCTTCCTTAATGTCCTCGATTGCACTAATGTTGTCTCTTTCTAATTGAAGCACATAACGAAATTCTTTCATCTTATTAGGCATCCTATATGTGATTTTGTCGGTTTCATTAGAGAATTGGACTGTTCCTTCCAACCGATCGTATTTTAACTTGGATTCCTAAACAAATGGCTTACCTAACACAACATGAGATAAGCTACAATCTATAACACTAGCCAAGTCTTCTACAATCATAAAATTAGTGATATAAGTGAAGTTCCCGACTAAAATATGTAGATCCTTAACTCTCCCGACAAAATTACAAATCCCACCAGGGTAATTGGGATCTCTCCTAGGTTCAAGTCGTGTATTCATGATATCGTTGTAGACACTTGAATACATGACATTGATTGGGGATTCGAAATTGATGTAAGCTTGCTCAATATATTTATATCCAATCATACATGGTATCTTCACATTCCTAGGACTACCTCTCTTTATTTTAGGGTCAATTTTAATGAAAGGGGGTTGAGGATTATCAATTATATTGTTATAGTAAGCGATCTCCTCCTTAGTGAGGTATAAGTTAAAATAATCATCATCTATCTCCCCTTCCTCTAGTCCCTCTACAACTTTTACAATCGCAAGATTATTAGGTTCTGGGTCCTCAACTGAATATATGGCGGTTGCTAACATGTTTAGTGCGTAATCAAGCTCAATATCAATCAACCTATTGAGCTCTCTAAGCTCCCTAATCTCATCCTCAATTCGACTATGCAACAAAGCTACTTCGTCAGGCGTAAGGGGTGGATTCGCATTTTTCATAATGGCAAAAGGAATAGTCGGTGGAAAGGTTTTTATGAACAAAGACACAAAGAAAAGATAGACTACGAGAAAGCTAATAAAAAATAAAAATCTCACTAGAAAGGAATCTAGTGAGTAGACCTAATAAAAATAAATTTCAACCTAAGCAATAAATATTCCCCAGGAGCGGCGCCAAAAACTTGACGCGTGGTTTTGCAACCTTGCAAAAGGTTTTACTTCTCAAGGGATCTTGAGAAGCTTGCAATCCCCACCAGGCAGTGTACCTGACCGATGTAGTATAGTGAGTGGCAAGTACCGGGGGATTGATCGTTCTCTCGGGGAATAGTGTCGTTAGGATTGAAACTAATCTAACTAGGTCTAGAGGTGAGGGATAATTCTTTTTGTATTTTTATATTTTATGGAAAGCAAGTAAAAATTTCAGGTATTGGAAGAGTGGGCAGAATTAGTTGCTAGCCAACTAACCCAAATAAGTTTTTTGTATACATAGCGAGTTTGGTCCAAAGTTTTACATAGCGAGTTTTATTTTTCTTGTGTAGCGAGTTTTGTTTTTTATTCTCTTTAGTTTTCGAGTCTTGGTCTTTTATTGTCGTGTCTTGTTTATTTCTAAAAGCCGAGCTAGGCTTATTGGCACTCCATCGTTCATCGAGTGGAGTTTACTTTTACTTATTTCATACCGTTACTCTATCGAATTTTCTTTTGAACTTTTTAACTTAGTTTAATTTTATTTCGTTAATTAAATACAAAACAACAAAAACTTTTCCTTTATTTCTTTCTTTCTTAGTTTAAACTTTTATTTCTTTTTCCTTCACTTAGTCTCATGTTTTCTCTCATAGTTAAACTTATTTTCTTACTTATCGTTCTTTATTTCATTTAAACTTTATGCAAACCTTTCGTAGTATAACTAAAACAAATTCAACTCTTTTCAACCCATTCATCTCACATAACTCACGACTTGAATGACTAGATCAATTTCAACGCTCGTTGGGACAACGATCCGTGGTTTACAAGCTTCACCGCTTAGAATAGCTACATCATAAATCCAAACTACACAAATGTAGTCTCACTTGTGGTCTCGGGATGAATCACTAACGCAAGTTCTAGAATCTAAATACTACCGGTACACTCACAAGCACTAATAATAAATGCTTTTTCCTAACAAATCTAGGGGCGAACCTCACATATTTGGGGTGGAAAGTTTTGAGTGGTACAGTTTTTGTGCTAGTCATATAACTCCTATCCATGAGACGCTTATTAAGACTAAAGTTTCACTCCTATATGTTGCAAAAAAATTTAAATTTGGTGCTAAAATTACCCTAACAAGTGTTTCTCTTAGTTTTATTACACATCTACCATCAAACAAGACAAAAATCAAGTGCAATTGTAATCTCTAAGGAATCTTCATTTAACCCCTTACACTTCAGCCGAACATTGTCCCCAATGTTCAATTAAAAGATGTAAAAGTAAAGAAAATGAAAATTTGAAACAAATACTCCCCTGATTCGTTCTTTGTGGATGATGTAGTAACATGGTTAAATCCTCCTCCAAGAAAATGTGAAAACTCAAGATTGAAGAAGCTCCAAAAGCTTGATATGCTGCATGTACATCTTCTTGTCCAATATAACCTGTTAAACCTGAGGAAACAAACAAGAAAACCTAGCGTAAAATCGGCGGTAAATTCTATATAAAAGTAAATCCTAGAAAGCAAGTAAAGATATAATGCTTGTGGAATGAATATTTGCAGACTCCTGGAGTTTAAAAGTTAAAGATTTTACGAAACTTTACAATTCCGGCAGAAAAACAAAACCTGCAAAATTTTCAAAAAATTACACCTGAAGTCGTCGGGTGATGCCTGACGCCGTCAGAATTGATCGGACAGAAATTTTATATTTTGTTTCCGAAAAATTTCCAGAAAAACCTATGTCTTCATTCCTGGAATTTTTGCAAAATATTCATTATGACTCGATACAAGCATTTGACTCAAACAAATACTAATATGTATGTTGATTTAATATTGTTATCGTTCACGTTCAAATTGTTCTGTAAAATAAATTTGGATTTCCCTTACACTTATCTTTTGCAAAATACCTTTATATGTAGTTAAGACGAAGTTAAAAACAAAATAAAGTATTTTCACAAAATGTTTGATACATGAACTATAGACAATATAAATAAAACATATATACGGAAGCGAATAATAATCAAATAAACAAACAATCAAACAAATAAAGCTTGGGTTGCCTCCCAAGAAGTGCTTTTCTTTATTAACGAGTCTTGTAGCTAGACTCAAAGTTACACTACGTTTTCCTTTCCCACTTTTCAATCGACTCTCACAATCTCTGAACCTTTTCCATATCAACTTTGTATTTGGGTCCGAGGGTTAAGCAATTTTTATAATAAAGACACCTCTTTTCCCATACATAATCTATGCCCTTTTCCTTATCCTCTTCGTTAATGTCCTCGATTGCACTAATGTTGTCTCTTTCTAATTGAAGCACATAACGAAATTCTTTCATCTTATTAGGCATCCTATATGTGATTTTGTCGGTTTCATTAGAGAATTGGACTGTTCCTTCCAACCGATCGTATTTTAACTTGGATTCCTTAACAAATGGCTTACCTAACACAACATGAGATAAGCTACAATCTATAACACTAGCCAAGTCTTCTACAATCATAAAATTAGTGATATAAGTGAAGTTCCCGACTAAAATATGTAGATCCTTAACTCTCCCGACAAAATTACAAATCCCACCAGGGTAATTGGGATCTCTCCTAGGTTCAAGTCGTGTATTCATGATATCGTTGTAGACACTTGAAGACATGACATTGATTGGGGATTCGAAATTGATGTAAGCTTGCTCAATATATTTATATCCAATCATGCATGGTATCTTCACATTCCTAGGACTACCTCTCTTTATTTTAGGGTCAATTTTAATGAAAGGGGGTTGAGGATTATCAATTATATTGTTATAGTAAGCGATCTCCTCCTTAGTGAGGTATAAGTTAAAATAATCATCATCTATCTCCCCTTCCTCTAGTCCCTCTACAACTTTTACAATCGCAAGATTATTAGGTTCTGGGTCCTCAACTGAATATATGGCGGTTGCTAACATGTTTAGTGCGTAATCAAGCTCAATATCAATCAACCTATTGAGCTCTCTAAGCTCCCTAATCTCATCCTCAATTCGACTATGCAACAAAGCTACTTCGTCAGGCGTAAGGGGTGGATTCGCATTTTTCATAATGGCAAAAGGAATAGTCAGTGGAAAGGTTTTTATGAACAAAGACACAAAGAAAAGATAGACTACGAGAAAGCTAATAAAAAATAAAAATCTCAGTAGAAAGGAATCTAGTGAGTAGACATAATAAAAATAAATTTCAACCTAAGCAATAAATATTCCCCGGGAGCGGCGCCAAAAACTTGACGTGTGATTTTGCAACCTTGCAAAAGGTTTTACTTCTCAAGGGATCTTGAGAAGCTGGAAATCCCCACCAGGCAGTGTACCTGACCGATGTAGTATAGTGAGTGGCAAGTACGGGGGGATTGATCGTTCTCTCGGGGAATAGTGTCGTTAGGATTGAAACTAATCTAACTAGGTCTAGAGGTGAGGGATGATTCTTTTTGTATTTTTATATTTTATGGAAAGCAAGTAAAAATTTCAGGTATTGGAAGAGTGGGCAGAATTAGTTGCTAGCCAACTAACCCAAATAACTACTTAAACAAATAAAATAAATAACAAGAAAATAAAATGGTAGAACCTCTTATATGGAAAAAAGCGTGTTTACTTAGATTTCCTTACTCCATAGTTATCTTTTATTGATTAATTGGTTTGTCACAATTGCATGGATGAAGGGTTGCATTCCTTAATACCATTCGTGGGGCCGTGAATGATCTTCCCCAACTCTATAAGCTTCTATCTCTTCTTATGACGACACGTTTAGTATCCTATCATGGCCTCATTAATAGTCACTTATGCATTTAATACAACCAATAAAGCCGTAGTACACATCCGATTACGTTTCTTAAGACGTTCAAGCAAGTTACCGTATAGGAGATTAGCCAGTTTTCTTAAACCTAACGTTAAAATCAATCACCCACAACAATCAATGACAAACCAACAACCAATAATCAATAACTAGGTTTCATTAGATCTAAGAAAACACAAGTAAATCTAAGCTAGCATGTTAAAAGAAAGAAAAGCATACGATATAATCAAACAACACATAGACATATTCAATGATTAAAGGATAACTTATCTTCAATTGAACATGGAAGAAAAGAGGGTTTGAAACACTAAAATTACTGCAAAAGTCGAACTAGGGTTTTTACACCAAAAGTTCCCCACCAAAAAGTTCTCCTTAATGAATGAAAAATCGAAAATTATATATAGATTTACATTGGTGATGGTGTCCCCTTTTAATGGCTGACACCGTCATCTTGCCGCGGCTAGGGTTTCTTGTCGTCCAATCCATCTGCTTGACGTCATCCCCTTGTATATCTTATGAGCCGTCACGCTTTGGAGTAATATGTGACGGCCTACTTCTTGCATAACGTGACGCCGTCACGTGTTAAGCTTCAATAATTCTTCTGGCGCGTCAAGTGTAAACGTGATATCTACCTCTTGTCTCAATGAGTGATGGCGTCCCTTTGTAATTCTTGATGCCGTCAGGTACAATTTCCAACATGGTTTATTGACTTTGTCATTTTCTTCAAAAACGTCCAAAATGCACCATTTTTCAGAATTCTTGTCAAAAGTACCTAAAATGACAAAAGGAATGATTTGAGGTAATATTTAAACATAAAAACACGATTTAGGGCTTAAATGACCCTTTAAAAGCATAACAGATTTCTCCTCATCACTAACCTATAATCCATAGTTTCTAACCCAGACGGTCACGGTGGTCGAGTGTCTAGTTCTTAGTCATTAAGTATCAACTATCTATAAGACCTATCTAGTGTCATTTGACACTTACACCATCGTTTTATCCATGTAAGATTTACCTGCACTTTTAAGCATCTAATCTAGAGTAGGTTGTTATATGGTCAAGTTCTAAACAAGGATGATGGCCACACCTCATGTAACCTATAAAGCTAGTGTTCGAATGGTCATGTACTAACTAGCATTATAGATTCTAACCATGCCTAAATACCACCAAAACGCGAGGATTCGATGATAGGTTAACAAGATATCTACATAATACGATAATAAATATGGAACATGAATCAATGTATAGATAATTTCATAACTAGGCTAACACATAAAGTGTTTAGCCTCTCATACTAAAAAGTATAGGATTAACAATGTTCATAATCAAATAATGAGAAAACATTGAGTTCAATAAAAATACTTGATGAAACGCTAAAGCTATGAATGGAATGGTATGAATTCTCCTTTGGAAAGCCTTTCAGATCTGCTGGAAATCGTCCTTGATGCAACCCTAGTCATTCTTCAACTTTTAAGTGGAGTGAATGATGTGAAATTGTAGAATTAAGGCTTGCTTTTATAGACTCGACTAGGTTACGGCCTAACCATAAGTAACGGGTTACACCATAAGTTCCCTTTACACTAGGTGTCTCACAGTTGTGTAGATTGTTACGGCGTAACCTTGATGAAAGGGTTACGCCGCAAAACTCTCGTTAACATTTTTCATGTATATCTACGCCGTAACCCAATTAGTGAGGTTACGGTGCAACCTTCTTGATCACTGAAATCTTCTAAGTCCAAAAATATTTATGGCGTAACCTAGCCGATGAGGTTACGCCATATCCTTGTGATGCATTGACTTTGGTCTTGTGTGACATCTTCTATTACGGCGTAAGTTGGTTGACCCACGTATGCCGTAACCTTCACAATTTTGGCATATTTAAGTTATTTCTTTCCAATTCAGCATTTCTTTGTTCTTATGCTTAATTACAAACTGAAACAAAATAAAGTATTTAGAGTATATCTTTGCATAAAACTATAGTAATTATGAGGATAATTAGGGGAAATTGATGCTAAAATATCCAGATTATTTGATGTTATCAAATATCCCCCACTTAAAATCTACTTGCCCTCAAGTAGACCTTCTTAGAATCATTCTTAAAAAGATAACTCCCAAGTTAGCTTCAAAGATATGAATTCAAAAACTGCCTATGCTATAAATATCAAAGCCGAACGCCTCATGAAAAGGGGAACAAAACACTCATATACTTACTAGTATTATTTTTTGATTTTCGGGGTGATTATTTATAAGCTTAGTCATAGCATGTATTTTATCGTAGGCTTGCCGGTTATACAAATCTCCACAACTATAGCTAAGGTCAAGACAATTCTCAAAGGCAATAACGGGTGAACAATAATGTAGGCTTAGGTTGATTCATTCGTTAAGAAAAACTATGGGTAGAAGAAGACATGGAATACACATTTAAAGGTGTAAAAATGAAAAATACACAAACAAGTAGTCCTAATCCATAGTCGAGTTGTCACTGCCCACTGTCCATCCAAGATTCTAGCCTCAAGATGTGACAACCGGATCATCAAATAACAAGTTAGTGTGCAAAGATGTATAAGTAGATGACATCCAATGTTGATTAGTGCATACTAACTTGACCTTCAAAAAGCGAGTTGGTCCACGNTAAAAATAAAAAATTTCCAGCAATAATTTACTAATTTTTAGTTGAATAAACTTATTTACAAAAAAAAAAAGAATTTACAATGAAAAAGCTACGGTAAAATATACTAGTCAAAAAAAGATTATTTTTTTATCACCCCATCCCACGTGATTGCACTAACAAAAAAACAAAATTGCACTACCCAACAAAAAAAATTTACTTTCACTCCTTCTTCTTCGTATTCTATCTTTTGTACTAATTCTTCTTTAATGGCTTCTTCTCATCTTCATTATTCCAATGAATAAAACCGAACTTGTATCCTAAAAATTACCATAAAACTGTTTTGGATTTCAATTTTGACAAGGCAAACATTTTCTAAGGGGGGCAAATTACAAAAATATCTCAAATCCTCAACAATTTTACACTACAATTTTTTTGGGTGAGGGGGCACTTGCCCACCGTGCCCCCTGTAGCTCCGCCCCTGGGGGGAGGGGGGGCTTCAACAATCTTTAAATATATGTCTTCCACGAAAGTA
This sequence comes from Artemisia annua, assembly GCA_014162995.1. Classification (NCBI taxonomy): domain Eukaryota; kingdom Viridiplantae; phylum Streptophyta; class Magnoliopsida; order Asterales; family Asteraceae; genus Artemisia; species Artemisia annua. Next base: position 121,314 of record LBNU01028197.1, on the reverse strand, counting down.
TGCTTCCTGAACCTCTTAACTCGAACCAAGAACTTAGGCAGACAAAAATTTCTCGACCACAAGAATACATGGTAGGCTAAGGCGATATGGTGTAACAAAATAATAATAATGTGGGTTAAGAAACAAAAGATTGGCTTAGAAAAGGTGTATCTGAGGGTATCTTGCACTAAAGTTGAGTGCAGTGAAAGGCTTTATCATGGGAGGTCGACAAGTCGATTAAACACACACAATTTAAACATATATGGGCTAATTTGGTGTAACTCTAAGATATTGCCTTCTCAAACTATCTATCTTAGTTGCACCAACAAACTTAATGCGATACTTGTCTATGGTCTCGAAGTGATATAAGGGCCAATTGCTAAAGTCTATAATACTACTAGCACACTCAATATTTGGTAAATTGCGTACTTTGAGAAAAAGGATAAGGATACATCTCACCAATGGAATAAATGGTTGTTGTACTCGGCAAAGAACTATTCTAGTTCGGTTAACAACGACATGTCAAAATTTTTCAAAATGGCATACTTTTTCAAAATAAACTAGAAAAATCGAGGGCAAATAAGGTCAAGTGATAATTCTACTCCCGTCCCTCGACTGGAATTGTACAATGTCCCTATTGTAGTAAAAATGAATTAAAAGGAGAGAAACATAGAATTAGAATGACAAACTCCCCTGAAATTCACTCCAAAATGAAGAAAGATCATGTGGAAAGACGTGCTTTGACTTTTCTTCTTTGAGCAAACTTCATTACCCTGGAATTATACACACTACCAAAGCATAACTCTAAAAAAATCACAAATATAAAATATTCAAAAATGTAAAACATAACTCACTTTCATAGGAATCACAAATGCATTTAGCGTCTGCATCAAGCCTTTTAAACCACTAGGTGTCCCGAGTGGACGAATGTAGTCTAATCTCGTGAGGGTTTACAAGGAACACACCCAAAAAGTTCATTAAATAATAAATACTAATACAAGGTTATAGAATGCAAGTATTTTGAAAAATTAATTTTTGCTACAGGAGAAAATTACCGCGTAACCTCATGGTTTGAGTTACGCCGTAAAAGAGTTGACCTTTTCATTGATTGTCAGCTGGGAGTTAGTTGCGGCTTAACCTCAACGACTGGGTTACACCATAAATTCTTTCTGATGTAGATCCCAAAGTTTCTGCAACTCAATGGCTTGTTCCAAGCCTTCCCTTATCCTCCATTGTTGTAGGAAATTTGCAAAAAGTAATAGCAAACAAACCACACCAAACTATACTACTCAATGTTGGGTCTGAAAAATTGATCCAATTGTCTCTAACAAGTAATTAAATATGAAATAGCCTAATTCACTTTTGAAGGTCAGTAAGCATCAAGTCTTTGAAAAACAATCAGAGAATATGTCACTTCATAACTATCAAAGTGAACCTGATAGCTGTTAGAAGTGATATACTCCTTGAGAGTTATCAGAGAACATGTCTATCTGATTATTATTTAGAAGATGACTCACTGATAAAGAAATCAATGAGTGTTGTATAAAGCTCAAAACTCTTGTATGGCTTCAGGGAAGTCGAATACCAACTGAAGAAAACATCTCACAAAATGATGCGGAGTTAGGGAGTGATTTAAAAGGAGCTAAAGATAACATTGAAGTCACTGAGATTTGACAAATGTCTCTTTGACTCTGAAGACTCAATTTTGTATTTCAACCACAACCTCTGAGTGCATAGGTGGGAAACTTCCTTGAGAAGATAAGTTCAAGTACTTATTGATATACGTGAAACAGGCATTGGAACTATATGTTATCAAATCGAGAAAATTGAAAGTACGCTTTAGACTAGCTACTAGGCACATGCCTATCTATAGCAAGTGGAAAACTTACTATGCAACCCTTATGCAATCACTATTTTCCCTCATATATAAGCACTCGGTTAGAACCAAAGTTAAGTAGAGATTCCTACAAAGTAAATAATACAAAGTATTATGTTTAGAATCCTCCTCTCCTAGAAACAACAAAGTAGCTAGCAGTCTTTTGTTGTTTGATTTAGGAGAGTTCCATTTTTCAACTTGTGAGTAGTTTTCCCTAGGCTATTCGTTATAAATCTGTGTGATTCATTTGTTAATAAGATTGAGAAAATTTGAAAAAATTCCAATGGTGTTATTAGCATGTCTGTCATTCTCAAGCAAACCCAACCTCATATATGTTGATGTTCATCAGTTTTTCCCACTTGCTAAAATTTTTGTTCATATCATTCATGGTTTGCATGAACGCGTGTGCACCTAGCGGGCCTAACAAGTGGTATTAGAGCGGGTGGGTTTTTCTTACTAGACCCGTTCTTGATTGACCGCTAATAAAACATACCCATTCTTGAATGATGGCTAATAACACTTACAATCTGTCCTCACTAACTCCCTACCAAGAACATCCTCCTCATAATCACTTTCACCTTTATATCTACAAAATTGAGCGCTTTTATGCCCTATTTTATAGAACTTAGCTACTGGATTGAGTATTTCCGTACTGTTTTGGGTAGTAAATGGTTCAAAATGCTTCTGCTCATTCAAACACACTTATAGGCATAACTGTCCTGTAAACATCTTCATTCAAAATGATCTTGTATCACTACGTGTGGTAGACAAACAAGCTATAAGTGTGGAAATAATTGTCAATGGCGGCTCTCAGGTAGCAACCAACAGTGGGAAATGGAAACATCAGACCATATATGAAGGGTCAAAGTCGGCTGATGAAGGAGTATCAGGGAAAGGAAGGGGATCAGTTTTCGGTAAAGGTAAATCAGGACCATCGGGGCATGATAAGTAAACTAAACAGTCCCTGATCCCTAAAGACGCTTCACTAAGAAAACATCAACAAAAAAGCCACAACTTACATGAAAATACCAAAAGTGCTTGTTGTTGTAACCATATATGTGAGAAGAAGCCTCTATGGTCACTCACATCTAAATAATTTAGGCTATTCCCATACTTAAAAGTTAGGAGACTGATAGATTGGAAATGTTGACCCTACAGTCTCTCATTTACTTAGTATAGCCTAATATTATTAAAGTGCTGAACCACAATTGACCCGTGATCTTCGACAAAGATAGATCAAAATAAGGGTCTTTGAGATATTCAGTAACAACGAGGACTCGAAAAAATAACAAAAGTGTTATTTTTCCTTGTTGTAAAACATCAGAGATATCAAAATTAATTGTAATATCTTTTATATTTTCTGATGTAAAATCAGTAATTTAGAAGAAGTTGTTATGCTAACTTACTACTAAAATTAGTCTATTTGTATATTTAGATAGGGGGAGATTGTTAGGTGTAAAAAATCGACCCATTTATCTCTAACAAGTATTTAAACATAAAATAGCCTAATTAACCTTCTAAAGGTCAGAAAGCATCGAGTCTCTGATATCGATCAGAGAGGATGTCAATTTATAACTATCAAAGTGAAGCTGATTGTTATCTGAAGTGATATACTCCCTGAGAGTTATCAGAGAAAATGTCTCTCTAATTATTATTCAGAAGATGAATCACTGATAAAGAAGTCAGTGAGTGTTGTAGAAGGCTCAAAACGCCTGTGTAGCTTCAGGGAAGTTGAAGACCAACTAAAGAAAACAACTCACAAATTGATGCGGAGTTAGGGAGTGGTTTAAAAGGAGCTAAGGATAAAAAAGGAGTCACTGAGATATGACAAATGTCTCTTTGACTCTAAAGAATTAATATTGTATTTCAACCAAAAACCTCTGAATGCATGGGCAGGAAACTTCCTTGAGAAGATAAGTTCAAGTCCTTATCTATATATGTGAAACAGGAATTGGAACTATAAGTTGTCAAATCGGGAAAGCTGAAAGTACGCTTCAGACTAGTTACTAGGCACATGCCTATCTATAGCGAGTTGACAACTTACTATGCAACCCTAATGCAACCACTGTTTCCCCTCCTATATAAACACTCGGTTGGAACCAAAGTTAAGTAGAGAGTCCTACAAAGTATTATGGTTAGAATCCTCCTCTCCTAGAAACAACAAAGCAGCTAGTAGTATTTTGTTGTTTGATTTAGGAGAGTTTCATTTGTCAACTTGGGGGTGTTTTCCATAGGCTATTCCTTGTAAATCTTTGTGATTCATTCATTAATAAGATTTAGAAAAGTTGAAAAAGTTCCAATGGTGTTATTAGCATGTATGTGTCATTCTCAAACAAACTCAACCTCAAATATATTGATGTTCATTAGTTTTTCTCACTTGCTAAAACTGTTGTTCATATCATTCATGGTTTTCATGAACGCGTGTGCACCAAGTGGACCCAACATTGGCACAATCTACCCAATCAACAGAACAACCACACAACTCACAAGATCCACCCAATCTTGGTACAATCTACTCAATCAACACAAAAACTACACAACTCACAAGATCCATCCGATCTTGGCACAATCTACCTAATCAACACAATTACTACAAAAATCACAAGATCCTCATGATCAACTCAATCTACCCAATTATACAACTACCATACAAGAATGAGAAAGATGGACTTGATGTATACTAGAATACAAAAAGAATGTAACCAATGTCGCTTATGCACTAACTATACTAAAGCATTTGACATCTTAATGTAAATGAGTGTTCTTCTCTTTCACTTTTTAGGTAAGATTTGAGCTGCTATTTATAGGACAGAAAAATCTGGATGTCTAACGGTCAGACGATACCCTTAAATATGGGCGGTATATTTAGTTATTTAATGGTACCGTTTGGAGATACGGGTACCATCGACGCTTCAGTTTTTGTCTTTTTGTGGGGAAGTTAAAATCTGGTGTTGTTGGTATTTTTGGGGGAAAAGCCAGATTTTTGAAACTTAGACATTTTATTTGAATAAAACATTTTATTATAATTAGAAAATAATTTGTCTAATTAACTTTGTGTTAAATTTGTATGTCACATTTGCGTAATAAATATTTCTATGATCATTCATAGTGTTTAATGTTCATTATTCACACCTTTAGTGATTTTGGTGTCGAGACAGGGTTTTATGACTAAAAACTTTGTTTATGTTAACTTTTATGTAAAATGTTTATATTTTGTTATTATCAAAACATAGAGAAAACGAATATTGTCTTTAGACATTATTTGTATTAATACGTTCCCTCAACTAAATGGATTTGTTTAGGTATGATATTTATTGCTTTCGTGAAAAATTTACTATAGCCTGCATTTGAATCGTTTAACCAAGGAACTTTAGTTTATATATCTTTAGCTTTAATAATCAACCATGTTCATGCATCTATACATGAATGCGGCGTTCCACATATTGCATATGTATTTTTTTCAAAATCAATTTTGGATAGTAGTTACAGGTCTATGATGATTCTTTCACCCGCTGAGTCTTAATTTTAGCTTGGCAATATCTAGAAGGCTGTAGGACCCTAGATATCATCAACACCTACACTAACCTAGGTAGTGAAGAGGATGGTGACGTATGTTGTAGAGAGAGATGGAGAGAAAGAAAAATAGAACATTATATTATGAAAACACACACTACACTCTCAACAACACTCTTTGAATACTCTAGAATAGATGCATCAATGACGCTATCAACATTTTTCGAATAATCTTAGAACGGATGTGAGTAAGATGTTAACATAATGCTTTTGATATCTTCACACTTGTCGTTCCTAAATTCAGATGTTCGAAAGCTACTAATGGATAAAGGGGAGTCGCTGGAGGACACCTAAGTATACTCCACGACTGTAGACCGTTTGAAGTGCAACAACCACATTTGGCAAGATAAATGAGGTCTTGCGGAGGACTCTAAAAAGTACAACTTCTATTCTCATTGACGAAGAACAAGTGTAGAAATGGAATGCGTCATGATGCAAAATTTCTGACCAGGTATTAATATTTATAATTGTCTCGTCTACCTATCTTCTACCTTACGCACTAGTGGGCAGTGTACCCGGTCGTGTGTTGTGTAGTATTCGGTAAAGCCGAAGTCGTCCCAAGAGCTATGCGTGTGGATCTAATTTATATTCTAGTGTCACTGGTTTTAAAGGGGGTTTTTTATAAATTGATTGATTAAACTAATAAAATGAAATGAAACAAAAGACAAAAGCAAATAAACATGGGAAGATAATCAATAGGGAAAAACATGCTAACCTAGTTACTAATCTTGTTAAGTTATGACTACGTTTTCTAATCAGTGTTTTCTATCGCTCCACATGGGGTTTTAAGTCACTAGACTTCTATTGTCAATTCGTCTAGCCTATTTTCCATAGCGTCATATTCCGTAACCAATAAATGTGACGAGAGTTCGTGTTTACCCTATGGAAGAGTCATTAAGTTCCTCTATGATCTAAGACTTATTTAACGAAACCCGGCTGGTTAGATCTTAGGTTTCCCCTAACTTTCTAAGCATTTTAGTTTGGAAGGTGCTCATTTAGTATAATTCGCACGCAAGATAGTGATACTACTCGCAACCTGATTCACTAGGGTCCTATGGTCAATTTTCCTAGCTTTCTAGATACTACCCAAACCTCCATGCTACCAAAACAAGGGTGTCTCAAAATAAGCAAAGAAAGTACGAAAATGAGAAAACTACATCATAACAATAACAATTTTATAACTAGGCTAACACCAAAGGTGTTTAGCTTCTCATATTAAAACATGCAGGAAATTCAATGTTTAACATCATGAATGAAGACATGGAATTAAATACACAAATGTAATACAAAATACTAAACCTTATGAGGTGTATGGCATGAATTCTCCCTTGGAATGACTTGTATGTGCTGGTAATCTTCCTCCTTGAAACCATAAGTCATCCTCTGGTTGTTGTATGTTGAGAAGATATGTTAAAATGCGGAATTAGGGCATGTATTTATAGTCTCGACTGTGTTACGGTATTTATAGTCTCTACTATGTTAAAATGCGGAATTAGGGCATGTATTTTGGATCTAGGACGATCTTATCCTCAGTGATGGAACTACGCCGTAACCTAAAGGTAATTATGACTGTAGAACCCTCGCACACCACTTTACGCCGTAACCATGAAGATGGTTACGTCGTAACTTCATTTGACACCAAAATTCTACTAGTCTTTGGAATATATATACGGCGTAACTTGTGAAGGAGTTACGCCATACCCTTGATCAGCGTTGGCTTTGGTCTTTAGTATAATCCTTGTTATGGCGTAAGTAGTGTATGGATTTATGCCGTAACCTTTTTCTGGTCTATATACTCTTGCGTATTTTCATTAAAAACCTTCCAAATCCACGTCTCTTCATTCCTAAGCTCATTATTTACTTGAAAATAAAATATAAACGAATAAGAGTATATATTAAAGTAAAATGATACAAATGATGAGCATAATAGGGAGAAATTGACACTAAAATATTAGGACTATTTGATGTTATCAAATATCCCCCCACTTGAACTCTACTTGCCCTCAAGTAGACCTTATTAGAATCATCTTCAAAAAGATATCCCCCAAGAGAATCGGGAGATATGAGTTCAAAAATTTCCTATGCTAGAATTTATCAAAGTCGAACACCTTACGAACTGGGAACAAAATACTCATACTCACTTTCTATTCTAAGTGTCAATTTCGGGGTGGCCATTCATTGCACGGTCGTAGCATGTATTCTATTATAGGCTTGGCAATTACATAAATCTCCACCACTGGAGCTAAGGTTAAGACAATCCTTTAAGGCAATGTTGGGTAAACAATTATAAGGCTAGGGGTGATTTGTCATTACTATCATACTACTGCAAAGGCGACAAATACCATCGATACATGACCAAATCCATGGCCAAGACACCAATGACTGCTCACTACCTCACCTAAGTATGGTTCATGACTAAAAGGTTAGGATAAGACATGAGATATACACAAATGGTGAAAAATAAAAATAAACAAGAAAATAGTCTTAGCCTATAACCAAGTTGTCAGCGCCCACCATCCATCCAAAGTCCAAGCTTTAAGATGCAAAAACCAGATCATGATGCAATAAGTTAGTGTGCCAATGTAGATGTAATATTGTTGGTAATTATTGTAACCAGACTTAAGTCTGGTAATAGTTAAGTCGGGTAGATAGTTAAGTCTGACAGTACTTGTTAAGTCTGGCAGTCCTAGTCAAGTCTGTTTATGTTTTTAGATAGTTAAGTCTGTTTATGTTTAGTAGAATAGTTATATTAGGAGATATTATAGGAAAGGATATGCACATGGTTAGATATCTTAGGAGAAGATATTCATGCATCCTTTCACACGTTTTGTAGAATTAGGGTTTCCTTATAGTATTAAAGGAACCCTACGGCATTGTATTCTATGCCAAGTTTTCAAGTTTAATAGTAATATAAAATTAGTATATTCATTGTGTTATTCTTACTGCTTGTGTTAATATTCCGCGTTAACATCAAGTATACACGGTTTAGAGTTTCTCATATACTTGATTTGGATTTATTCAAGTTAAGTATTATCTTACAAAAGGCTACTTTGATCCAGAACTTTTGGACCTACAAGTGGTATCAGAGCCAATAGAGGGACTCTGAGTAAGAAGAAACACAGAACCATAAACAACAACAATTCAATCACTCACAAATCCTGAAAGATGTCCATTCCTGGTAATGATGTATTTTCTAATCATCACAGTGATGAAGAAGAATCAAATCATGATGATGCTGGCTTAGAAGGTTGTAAACCAAAACAACAATAGATCATATCTGCATCAACCACTATCTCAAATATCAAACTCCCAATTCTTAAGAATGTGGAGTATGATATCTGGGCCATGGAGATTGTAAAACCCTAAAATCAGTAACCATACTTTATTCGATAACTTGATTTTAACATAAGCTTATTAATAAGATTTTAGACATTGTAAACTATGGGTATATTTGGCAAACTTAGCTGTAAATTGTATGCTGTAAGCTGTAAACTGTAAGCTGTAAGCTGTTAACTGCAAAGCTGTTAATATGAGCTACAAGCTGTATCATTTTCTCAATAAAAGTGTTTGGTAAGTTAGCTGTAAAATGTAATTATAAGATGTAAAATGACATAAAAGGACATATCGATAATTAAATAAATATTTGGAAGGTATATCAGTAATTTAAATTTTTTACAGCTATAAGAAGTTTAAAAAGCTTTCATAAATCAGCTTTTCATTTAGGAGCTATTTGTTTGACATAAAAGCTTAAGGTTAATGTTTCCAAACGGAGCTTTTATTTTAGATGAGATTATTTTTATAACAAAAAGCTAACAACTCCTCCAAAAAGCCCCTACCAAACATGCCCATATGTTATAAACCTTAAACTATACATTATATCTTAATACAAAATAATCCTACATATCCTAAGCCTATACAATGCAACACACCTTTTATTTTATAAATATTGTACACGTTTTCTTTATGGGCATTATGGATGGAAACAATACATTTATAGAATCACCTCAAAATTTCACCCAATGGAATACGTAAATCACCCTACATCACCTCCCCAAATTTCGGTAAAATCACATCCCAAATTAACTCACATTATACGACTTTCCAAACTTGAATTTTTCCTCTAGTCGCTTATGATGGAACGATTATGACTCCCATTTTTTTTTTCTCATTTGACCACTAGGGATAAGCACAAAACAAAAGTAATACACACACGACATCATAACAAATATACAACCGATCCATAGATCTTGATAAACGGAAGAAACGACCAAAGGAAGAAGGGTTTGATCATAGTAAACGCTTTGTTCGAAGAGGTTTTTTTTTTTTTTTTTCGTGGCTTGATGTATCTCTTGTTCTTGTTCCTTCATCCGACTCTAAAGGTAAACCCTCGATTTCGTTTTGATGTTCTTCTAAATTTCGTCTAGCGTTTGCCTCACATGATAAGATATGAAAAACATAATTTTGTTCGTTTGATGACAAGATATACGAAGATAGATATACTTATTGAACACGAATTATTGTTTTGTTACGTTAATAAAAGATTACACACCACATATATGAAAATCTAATTGTTATTGTTTCATTAATAAAAGAGTTTCATGAAGGTATATGCCATGTCTAAACAGCCCCTGGTGTCGACTCTAATTTCGACCATATATCGACCCTTGTCACATATGAAATGCACCCATAATAAGTATCTAACGATCGTATAAAAAGATTGAAAAACTAGAAATTGGGAATAAGTAATGTAAAGCGCGAATCGATTTCGGCTACGTTTCTGTAATGAGTTTCTGTAATAAGATAATACGAAGAGAAAAACAAAAAAGAAGGGGGATTGCATGCATGGAATCTTAGTAAGTCTAAATGGTGATGATAATATTAGAATACTATGAATTGGATGAAAGTTTTAATCATGTGCATGGCATGAAACGTAAATACGATGGAACCTAAATCTAAATGTTGTGTGATAGTGAATATGGAAATACAGATGGATATCTATGCATAACTATAACCTGTTTTGATCAAATCCTATACGAGCTACAAGAAAAGAATAGAGTGCATGCATGTTGTCTCGAATTTCTTTTGGTTTCGGTTTTATTTTTGTTTCAAAATGAATAAAAAAAAAGGAGAAAAGGGAATATATGCGAGTCGGGTGATTAGGCATGTGATAATAACATATTTTGGTCGTCGCGGTCTAAAATTAATGTCAAGGAAACGTTAATAAATTATGAACGACGGGATCTAAAATTATCATCTTAATATAAATATAGTATAAACTTTAAAATAATTTTATTTGATATTCTTAATATTTAATTTTGATAATTTACATTTTGATCATAAACTTTACTAAATTGACATGATTAACTCTAAACTATTTTAATTGTCATTTATAACTCTAATCTATAATAATGATTATTTTGAGCACTTTGATCGAATTAATTGGTAATTGTAATCATTAATGATTAGTCATATTAAATCGGGAAAACTTAATAAATATGAAAACTTACTAATTTGGGAAACCTGCTAAAAATAGAAAGTTACTTAAAATGGTTATAAATACTTCAAGTGGAAAGTTTCTAATTGTGGAAAGCTGATATAAAAGGAAAGTTACTAAAAATGGAAAGCCGACTAAAATGAGTAACCTGATTTAAAATGAGTCATTAATAAGACGATCATGAATTCGTGTAGATCCGCTGAAGAAGGAGTTGCTTCCAATCTTAATGTTTTCTGTTATGTTGCACTTGCGGTCTAAGGTATAGATATTCTGATCTTTCTTATAAGGTTTCTCATGACTTTTTCATACCTTTTGATTTGTTTAGCTTCTGATTTTGATAACCTTTGCTATGATCCCTTTGATATGATTCTCTGATATGAACCTTTATTATGAATCTCTGATATGAACCTCTGATTATGAACCTTTGCTATGCACATCTGAAACTTTTTATATGAACTATATGATATGAACCTTTTGATATGACATTCTGATTATGATATGATATCTGACTCTCAGTTTGATACCTGAGCCATTTTACTAGTCATTGGGGTTCCATGTCCGTGTCATTTATGTTCCACACCATCCCTTTATGTTATATGATATGCGCATTATGTTATTATGGCCACTATGATTTCTGCAGGGGCGTATGTATGCATCCTAGATCTGTTATCTGTTAGTGGATTATCTGTTATATGATTATGATATATGTGTGCTTGTGTGCAATACACGCCTTTCATATTTCTGGGAGCTAGCTACTCCATTTGGTTACTGGGTTATAGGTCCAAAGTTCTGGATAAGTAGCCTTTGTAAGACAATAGACACCTTGGATAAATCCAAACTATCTATGTGAGAAACTCTTTAAGCAATGTATACTTGATGTTAATGCAGAAGATTAACACAAGCAGTAAGAACAACACAGAGAATTACTAATTTTATATTCTATTAAACTTGAGAAAACTTGGCATAGAACTACATGCCGTAGGGTTCCTTTTATACTACAAGGGAACCCTAATTCTACAAAACGTGTGAAAGGATGCATACATATCTTCTCCTAAGATATCTAACCGTGTGCATATCCTTTCCTATAATATCTCCTAAGATATCTAACTTGTTAAGCAAAACAGACTTAACTAGTCTAAACATAAACAGACTTAACTAGGTCTGCCAGACTTAACATAGTACTGGCAGACTTAACTATCTACCCGACTTAACTAAACTTCCAGACTTTAGTCTGGTTACAAATAATTCCCAATAATCCTCCCCTAACTTGATCTTCAGCTCCATGAACTTCAAGTTTCTTTTTTAGAAATGCGTTGAGGATTTTGTTGGCATAAATATTACGATATTTAATCTAAACATCCTCTTCATGTTTTGATGATGACAAAGATGTAAATTACAACACATAACGTAAAGTGCTTAAGTTACTTGTGATCACAAATCTTCTATGCATTCATACGTCAACATCTCAACACAAGTATGTTTCAACAATCACTTAAGGTATGTATAAACAAATGTCTAATACATTTTATGATCAAAAGGATTTTTATTTAAACATTACAAAGTTTATAAAATTATATAAACACTTTATATTTCTTTGAAAAACATTTTTGGTAATAAAGGAAAATGTTTTCTTCATAATAAATATATGAATTCAAATCTTTAACCAAAATCAGTTAGTTTTTCACCAAATAAACTTTCCCCAGAAAAAGACAAGAAAACTGCCCGTTACAGGTGGGCGGCCCCCTTAATTTTAAGGGGGCCGGCACCTATTTAAGGGGGCTGGCACGCTCCTCTTGTCAGAAACTTTTGCCTATAAATACCCTCTCAAACCTGGTATTTTTCCTCACCTTTTGCACTAAAATTTTCAGTCCTAATCCTTTCCAAACATCTTTCTAAATCCTTTGATCATAAGATTATAAGTCTTTGTTTTCAAGTGATCCAATCCTTCACCATTCAAAGTGCAAGAGAAGAATCCTCCCTATCATAAAGCTAAAGATATATTAGAGTCTAGTTAGAGTTGATGTGAAGTTGTGAGTTATGTATGTATATGTAATAAGTAGATCAAGATGATCTTACTTAGTAGTGATTCAATGAGTGAGTAAGAAGTAGTGGGAAGAAGTAGTAGTGTGGAGAAGTCATTTAGTTGTGAAGATGTAGGTGTGTGAATAAATAGTTGAGTATAGAAGAAGTTGTGAAGTAGTGAAGAAGTCGTGAAGTCGTGAAGAAGTCGTGAAGTCATGTAGAAGTTGTGTAGTGATCGAAGTCGTGTCGTGAGATTGGTTCTAGTTACTATTAGAACCCGAAATTTAGCTTAGTGTCGTTAATTGGTGTAAGCAAAAGTTGTGTACGGTTTTCTCCGCCAAAAGGGAGCTTGTTGAGTAGTGAAGAAAAACTCTCGAGTAGGTGACTCGGGGAGTGGATTAGGGCAAGGAAGGTGTCCTTGTAGCCGAACCACTATAAATCATCGTGTCCGGTTTGCATTTCCTTTCTCTTATCTCTTTTCATTTATTCTTGCATTTATCGCTTTATTCTATCCTTGCCTATATGTCTTAGTTGTTGCTTATATTGTTGTGATGTTGATTATGTTTTATATAGAAGTTAATATGGTGATAGGATGTATAATTATATGATATGGTCAAATGGACATAGATATAATATTCACACTTCTCATGTTGAGTCTAACTTAATTGATAATTCGATACAAAACGTTTTAAGATTTTAAAAGGAAAACGTATTCACTTAAAGATCAACCAAAGCTCCATTCATAAAACTAAGGTTTGAAAACAAATCCAAAAGCACACATATATAATTGATCATATTGATTATATGTTGTTTTCAAACTAAACTCTAATTGAAGGTTTTCAAATAAACATTGTACAAATTAAAAAGAGGTAAAACTATTCAACCCCCCCTTCTAGTTTCCACAGATTTTGAATGCATACTCCTTGGAATTATTGTAAAGCTGCAACTTTTTGTTGAATCTTAATGTCTTTGCAGCATCCTGTATCAGCAAATCTTTAGCACATTGACACTTTGTAGCACCATCTGATCTTTGCAGCAACATTGACACTTTGTACATCAAAACATAGAAGTTTCATACTATTCTCATCACTTCCAAGTGTGTTAACACATGTGAGAGGTGAATCATTGAAAATTTAATGGATTTGATGTCTCTTTACCATGTAGCCATTAACTCTGGAGTAGCCAATGTTTGGGTACAAGACCATGGTACATTGATAAACATATGATTTTTAGCAAACCATCAGCTATCAACGGATTTGATTTGTCTTTACCAAAAGCCTTTTGCTTTTGGACTGGCAACTCTTTGATGGAATGCAGTCATCATCTTGGTGAGTTGATTATCAATTAGGGTTTTCCATAGCCTTTACCAGAAGCCATAACCTTCTGGGCTAGTCAACTCTTCATTATCACAGATATGGTGACTTGAATACCATACAATGTTTGGCAAATTGTCAACCAAAAATGGATTTGAGATATCCTTACCTAGAGCCGTTTGCTCTTGGATTAGTCAGTTCTTATGTGGGTTAGACATGGTGGACTAATAACCATTTGTTGTGTCAGTGCAAAGCACTTTCACCAAATAAGCTCCAATCTCAACTCCATTTATCCCTGAGAATTCATTCAAACATAGCCAAGGGTTCATAGCAACATAAAGTAAAAATTTTAAACCCTTCTATGCTTTTTCAAAGGAGTAACCATGCCTACTTCTTTATTTGAAGTCTTTCAATTTCAGCAAAACTGGCTTCATCCTCTCTGATTTGCGTCTTTGATTTCTTTGGCAAAGAAGGTATCTGAACAATTTGATTTCCTTCCTTTTGACCAGTACCAACATGAGCAGACTTAACTATTTCTTCTGTTACAGATCTTTCCCTTAACCTTGTCCTTTGCTTGTGACTTCGACTTAGGTTTATAATGAACTCTGCATCTTTTAGTCCTGGTGAACTAACAGCATCTTCAGAATCAGTGAAAGGAACTCCTAGTTCTTCCACAATATGTTCCAACTTTTTAACTTTCTTATTTGTCTTGGCCAGCTATTGCTACAAACCAATTATATGTGTGAGAAGTAAAGGAACCAATTTCAAAAGATCACCCACAGTCATTGTGGAGGATTATGCTTGAGTGGAAGGTGGTGGTGCAGAGGAGCTTAGTTCAAGTGTATGCACTGGAGCAAACTGAGTCTCAGATGGCATTGAAGGACCTGCACCAGGGTTAGAGGAAGCAAACAACATAGCCACATATAATGGCATTTCAATCCCTGTAAAACTACTTCTCATATTGCTAAAGACTTTTTCTCTGAGAGGCAAAATGGGATAAATCATTTTGTTTGTTGTTTCAATATTCAAAACCATTTGCAGAAAACGAGTGTACATCAAAAATTTATGTGTGCTCNGCCTACTTCTTTATTTGAAGTCTTTCAATTTCAGCAAAACTGGCTTCATCCTCTCTGATTTGCGTCTTTGATTTCTTTGGCAAAGAAGGTATCTGAACAATTTGATTTCCTTCCTTTTGACCAGTACCAACATGAGCAGACTTAACTATTTCTTCTGTTACAGATCTTTCCCTTAACCTTGTCCTTTGCTTGTGACTTCGACTTAGGTTTATAATGAACTCTGCATCTTTTAGTCCTGGTGAACTAACAGCATCTTCAGAATCAGTGAAAGGAACTCCTAGTTCTTCCACAATATGTTCCAACTTTTTAACTTTCTTATTTGTCTTGGCCAGCTATTGCTACAAACCAATTATATGTGTGAGAAGTAAAGGAACCAATTTCAAAAGATCACCCACAGTCATTGTGGAGGATTATGCTTGAGTGGAAGGTGGTGGTGCAGAGGAGCTTAGTTCAAGTGTATGCACTGGAGCAAACTGAGTCTCAGATGGCATTGAAGGACCTGCACCAGGGTTAGAGGAAGCAAACAACATAGCCACATATAATGGCATTTCAATCCCTGTAAAACTACTTCTCATATTGCTAAAGACTTTTTCTCTGAGAGGCAAAATGGGATAAATCATTTTGTTTGTTGTTTCAATATTCAAAACCATTTGCAGAAAACGAGTGTACATCAAAAATTTATGTGTGCTCTTCACATTAGTCACCATACCATTAAAAATCAATTTGGAAAAATTGAAAGTTCTTCCAAGTGAAAGACAGTGTTGATATTAATAATGCATAAAAACGTTATTAATATTTTTCGATATCCCTATGTTTTGACGATCACAAAATGTAAAAACATTAAACACAAGATTACTACGTAAACAAGTATTTAGTTACAAATATCATTTCACTCAAAAAAATCACTTAAGGTATGAATAAACAAATGTCTAATACATTTTATGATCAAAGGGATTTTTATTTAGACATAGAAAGTTTATAAAATTATATAAACATCTTATATATTTTTGAAAAACACTTTTGGTAATTAAAGGAAATGTTTAATTCATAACAAATATATGAATTCAAATTTTTAACCAAAATCAGTTAGTTTTTCACCAAATAAACTTTCCCCAGAAAAAGGCAAAGTTCCTGGCCGTTACAAGGGGCGGCCCCCTTAATTGTAAGGGCGGCCCCCTTTATTTTAAGGGGGTCGGCCACCATTTAAGGGGGCCGACACGCTCCTGTTGTCAGAAATCTTTGCCTATAAATACAGGTTCATTCCTGCATTTTTTCCCAACCTTTTGCACAAATTTTTTCAGTCCAAATCCTTTCTAGACATCCTTCTAAATCCTTTGATCATAAGATTATAAGTCTTTGTTTCAAGTGATTCAATTCCTCATCATTCAAAGTGCAAGAGAAGAATACTCCTTCAACATCAAGTTAAAGAAGTATTGTAGATATTGTATAGTAGTTGTATATATTGTTTGTAAAGGTGTAGTGTGTTTATAATTAGGAGATTTAGTAGTGCTAGTTGTGAAGAGAAGTAGTGAAGAACAAGTAGTGTTGTGAAGTAGGATTAGTGAAGTTGTGAGAAGTAGTGTAGTAGTTGTGGTGTGCATAAGTTGTGTAGAAGTTGTGATAAGTCGTGAAGAGTTGTGAGATTGGTTCTAGCTATTATTAGGACTCGACATTTTGCTTGGTGTCGTTAAACGGTGTAAGCAAAGGTGTGTAAGGTTTCTCCGCCATAAGGGAGCTTGTTGACATAGTGAAGAAAACTCTCGAGTTAGGTGCTCGGGGAGTGGAGTAGGACGAAGAGGAGATTAATAGCCGAACCACTATAAATCCTTTGTCTCGCGGTGCTATCTTTCTATCTCTATCTTTTCATTTATTTACTTACATATTTGTTATTATATACTCTCTTAGATATAAGTGTTTATAATTGTGCAAGCAAATTGATCTCACATAAAGCTAGAATCGAAGTTTTCGAAAGAAAAGTTTTTATAAATTAAAAAGACGTAAAACTATTCAACCCCCCTTCAACTTTTCCACAATTGCTATCAAGAGCCACGTCAAACAAGATTTTTAAAATATATTATATTTTAAAACTTGAAATCGATCTATGGAATCGGAAAAATATTTAGAAGGGAACATTATTTTTAAACCACCATTTCTTGAAAATATAAGTTTTCTTGAATGGAAAAATCGATTCGAAAGTTATGTGAATTCAATAGACTATGATCTTTGGCATGTCATTTCAATTGGTGATTTTCAACCAATAAAAAATATTTTTGAAGAACAAAATAACTTGGCTAAAATGATTATATACAAAGCTCTACCAAGAGTTGAGTATGAAAAAATATTTCTTTGTCAAACGGCAAACGACATGTGGAAAAGTATTTTAAACTTTCATTAAGAGAAATGTCAAGCCAAAGAAAATCTTGCATACAAAATAGTAGCAAATGAAAGTATAGTAAACAAATATTTAATTGAAATGAGTACAAGTGCTACTAGTTCAAATCTTTTGTGTGAAGATAATGATGCCGAAAACCTCATGAGTTACGTTAAGAGCAAACAAGAAGATTGTTTAGAGGTGACGATCGAGAAGGAACTAAGTGATGATGACGATTCTAGTTCCGAAAGTGAAGACGAAGAATATGCAAAGGTTGTTAAAGAATTCAAAAGACTTATTAAAAGGCGACAAAGAGCACAAGATAAAAGGAGAACAACCCGAAGGAAAAGATTTAGTGATAAAGACAAAAAGGCTAATCAAGAATGTTTCGTCGCTCAAGCATCTAATGAAATATGTTTAGGAATTGATTTGGAGCCCGATGAGTGGGTAAAGAATAGCGGATGCTCAAGACACATGACGGGGAATCGCAAGCTATTTTCCACATACAAAGCATACAACGGAGGTAACGTTATTTTTGGTAGCGATCGCCGTGGAAAAATCATAGGCAAAGGTACGATCTTTCAAGACTCACTAACTATTGAAAATGATGAACATGTAGATAATTTAACATATAACTTGCTTAGTATAGGTCAAATATGTAATAAGTGTAGGGTTACCTTTACCGATAAAAATAGTATAATAGTTAAGGATGAGAAAGTCATAGGTAGAGGAATTAGGAAAGGAGGCGTATACGTTATGAAACTAGGAGACAAATCGGAAGATAGGATATGCTTAGTGACTTTAGATGAAGACTCCACCTTGTGGCTTAGGCGATTAGGTCATGCAAACATGCAACAAATACAATCTTTGGTGTCTAAGGAACTAGTTAGAAACTTGCCTAGTCTAAGATATAATCAACATTTTTGTGATGCTTGTAAAATAGGAAAACAAGTACATGCTAGTCACAAAGCTAAAAATATAGTATCCACTACTAGATGTTTAGAACTACTTCACATTGATCTCTTCGGTCCATCCGCGGTGCGGAGCTACGGTGGCAACCGCTACACCTTAGTATAGTAGATGACTATTCATGATACATGTGGACTAGATTCTTAAGTGATAAAACCGAAGCCTTTGAGAAATTTGAGACATTTAGTAAAATGATACAAAATACGCTAGGATGCTCTATAGTTTCAATTAGGACAGATCATGGTAGGGAATTCGATAACGAAGTACAATTCGGAAAATATTGTGATTTAAATGGAATATATCACAACTTTTCCGCTCCACGTACTCCTCAATCAAATGGGGTAGTAGAAAGGAAAAATAGGTCTTTACAAGAAATGAGTAGAACAATGTTAAATGAGCAATGTATCCCACAAAAATTTTGGTGTCACGCTGTAGATACTTCGACATATACACTAAATAGGGTGTCTTAGATGAATTGTAAGATGCACGTTAAGTCACAAACATGATTCCTTGGTGGTTTTGGTTTGTTGGTTTAGAGAGAGAGAAAGATGGGAGCCTTTTAGTGAGAGAAACAATATGTGTATTAGCTTACAACTAATGAAAGGTCCAACCCTCACCCTTGCTAGGTAAAGGGTATTTATACTACAACATACTAAATGCCTCTACTAGGCTGTGGATCGAGCTGACAGTGGGTAAAGACCCGACCCGACTCCACAAATACTAACTAATATTAAATTACGTACTAACTAATATGATAAATACTACGAGCTACATAATGCTAAACAATACTTGGGGTGACCGAGTCTTCTATATGAAAAACGTATTCCTAACAATCTCCCCCTAAGGGAGGTCACCCTGGAAATTAAACATTGAATTCTAGCATCTAAGACTTCGTCGGTATCTTTGTTGCTCGTGGTCTTTGATGCTTCATTGTCATGAACTTTGTGCTTTCAGCAGCGGACTCTAGATGACTTGTTTAATGTTTAGGATGATCTTTGGCATTACTTCGAGTCCATCATCCGAATGAGTATCTTCAAGTCATCTTTGAGTAGAAATGTCTCCATGTGATTTGAACATCTTTGTGTTGGCATGCTCACACTTTTCAGGATCATGATCTTCTGTATCAGAGTTGTGGAAGCATAGTTGAAGCCCATTCAATGATCATGATTTCTTTGAATTTAATGTTGAAGTGTGAGTATGAGGTGATGAATCGGTATCTTTTCTGCAATCAGCAGCAACCGCCAAATATTCCTGCATAAGACAGTTAGCAATAAAACGTCCGGTACATACAAGTTCGGAATCAGAGATCGTCAACAGCATAGTGTGAAGACTCCTTCTAACCCTTACCAAGGCTGTTCCCAAACCGGATACCCCCGAGAGGGCTTACAAGATCTACTTGAGTAGATCAATGATTGGGTGAGTCGCTGGAGATCACCCCACGACTGTAGACCGTTTTGAAACCGCCGCGATCACTAAGCGTAACCCACAAGGAGTTACCGAAGAGACCTGCTTTTAAGGCTGTTTGATGTTGACCCGGGCAGGAGTTTCCTCTCAATCACTGGAAAATACATTTGTATATTCCCTCATAAGTGTTCTTGGCAGATTGCTAAGATCTGTGAAGGACTCAAAATGTTACAGCTGGTGTCCTTAATGTTCAACAACCAGTGTAGAAGGATTAAGTGTTCCTATGAGATCTTTTGATGCATCTCGTGGCTCTAGACTCAATATGTGCGATTTGGTTATCCTATGCGGAGACTGGAGCAGTAACTCCTCATTCAATATCAACATAACTCGTTATGAGCGGTCAATAGATTATGCAGGGTTCCCCGTGAGAATGAAACAAGCTCTTTTGAGAGAACTTGAGTGGTTGGAAGGTTTAGTGCAGTGCGTCACTGGGTTCATGACGTCTTGTCTTCAATACCGATGTTACCTTAGTAACAATCAGTAACATATGAATTAAACCCGGTTTCTGCCCTAAGGTTGAATAATGGGAGGGCTATTTCTTTTCACCCTTTCTCATTTCATTTCTTTTTAATTCTTCAACTCCTTCTTTCTCCTTTCTCACATCACTCCTTTTTTCATAATCATACCTAAGGACTTTCTAATACTATCTATTGTGTATTGACCTTGGGTAGATCCCTCCGGCTCTGGCGGATCATAGGACGGTTTTCCTAACCTTAGCCACCTTATAACTTCAAGACTATCCTATGTTGCCGTTTAACCAAATCATTGAAAATTCTCTCAAAGTGTTTATCATTAAGTAACACATTTTGCTAACACTTTAAGAGTTTTATTACTTTCAAATGCTCCCCCTTAACAAGTGCTCATATGTTTTTGATAGAAAGTTCCACATGTCGGGGTGAGTTGCACTTTTGAATTGATCCATTCTTAATAGACATATACCCGAGGGACACTTTTACGTTGCTTAGTTAAAGGGATCCATTATCAGCTTTTAGGTGATAACTAGCCCTAATAACTAGCTTGAAGTTGTTAACATTCCTCAATAAGGAAGTTAGACCCGTCAAAGTATATATCTAAGAAGAGCTTATCAAAACGGTACACTCTACTCAGACAAGTCCTCTTCGAGACACACTTACATCACTGGTTAGACCAGCTTGAAATTATTACCCGGCCAGGACAAGTCCTTTCGATTAATGACAGTTCTTGTTTCACCAATTCATTAGTTAAAGTCTGAGTCACACTCAAATGAGATGCCAAATCCTTTATGTTACCACTAGCCACTTGCTTCCCCTCAATATGTGCATTGTTGTTTCAAAGAGTTTGTCACATATGGGATAACATATATTTTATCAGATTTCATATTGAAATCACATTCTCTCCGCCGATCAAAAAATTTCAAATCATTTGAGATTTTGTGATCCCAATTGATTTAAATGAGTTTAAAAACATAGGAGAAAATGTGGTCAGATTTGAACATGTACTGATTTTTTAGAAAGGTGCAGAAATTTTGAGCAAATACGCACCCCCTCAATTAATGACCCGTTTTCTATTTAAAGAGTTGTAGTCATTACATTGAGTGGCAAGTATTTGTGAAAATTTAAGTCCAATAGCCACCTTGTAAACCACAAAAACTCTCTTGAGAAATCATAGATGAGAGAGATTTTGGGATGAAAGAAGACTTCTCTTCTTTTACTAGAAAAGATGCACTGAAACATACATCATTTCGAAGAAACATGGATATAAAGTAATCCATGCCTGGGTGAGCTTCACCCAGTGAGAGGAACAACAGTCTTTTTGGCGACGTACCTTCCCCATATATACGAACGGGTTGCTATCTGAAGTAATAGCAAGCCTTTAAGACATGTTTTACTTATTCATTTTAAACTTCTACACGAGCTTCATTTAAAGTTCCGTGCCATTGTTGAATGACATTTCTAGGACCGTAAATGTTATCGATATACAAAAGACATGCTTAAAGAGAAACTATTTTTTTTTTTGTATTTTTATGTTTTTCAGATTTTTATGGTTTTTTTAGGTTTTATATTTTTGTATTTTCCTTTTTGGTTATAAAGTTATGTACAAGAATATGTGAAGCAAGTCCATTACTCGTCACTTTCTTCCTGAAGACTTTTGAGTGATTCAGGAGTGAGACTCTTCATTCCAAGAAGCGGGAGAATAAATTGAAACCGTTCTCTTGGTAGTGCCTTAGTGAAGATGTCGGCCAGCTGAAACTCTGTCCTCATGAAGTAAAGTTCCAAAATCCCCTTTTCCACTTGTTCCCTGATGAAGTGATGTCGAATATCAATGTGCTTTGATCTGGAGTGCTGGACGTTGTTGCACCAAAGAGCGATTGCACTTTTGTTGTCACAGTACATCAGAATATTGTTGTAAACAAAGCCATAGTCAGACAATTGTGATTTCATCCATAGGATTTGAGTACAACAGGATGATATGGCAATGTATTCAGCCTCTGTGGAGGAGATCGATGTACTCATTTTCCTCTTTGATGACCAGCTAACAAGCTTATCTCCTAGAAATTGAGCACCACCTGAAGTACTTCGACGAGTGTCTTGACACCCCGCATGGTCAGCATCAGAATAGGCAGTGAGGGTCATAGCAGTGTCTTTAGGATACCAGAGATCCATGTGGATAGTCCCTTGAAGATACCTGAAGACTCTCTTGACTGCTTCCAAATGCCTTTTGGTAGGTTTGGATTGATATCGAGCACACATGCATACAACAAATAGAAGATCTGGCCGACTTGCAGTGAGGTGCATTAAGGATCCAATCATGTTGCGGTACTTTGTTTGGTCGACTAGAGTCCCCACAACGTCCTCATACAATTTTGATCTTTCTACCACAGGAGTGTCAACTGAGTCACATGATTCAAATCCAAATTCAAGATTTTCGCAGCATACTTGGATTGATTGATGAAAATGCCATTGGGATTTGAGAGATTTGTAACCCCAAGAAAAATGACATTTGTCCCATCATGGACATTTGGAACTCAGAGCTCATCTCTTGTGAAAAACGATCACATTCCATAGGATCAGACAACGCAAAAATAATGTCATCTACATAGATCTGAACATGAAGTAGATGTTTGCCTGATCTTCTGGTAAAAAGCGTATGATCAACAACACCTTTGGTGAACTTGTTAGCAAGAAGGAACTTGGACAATGTGTCATACCATGCTCTGGGAGCCTGCTTTAGTCCATATAGAGCCTTTTTCAAGCGATAGACATGATTTGGACGTTCAAGGTCCACAAAGCCTTCAGGCTGACTCACATATACCACCTCCTTCAAGTTGCCATTTAGGAATGCAGTCTTAAATTCCATTTGATATACAACCATATTCTGACTGGCCGCATTAGCAAGGAAGATCCTGATGGCTTTAATTCTAGCAATGGGTGCGAAGGATTGTTCAAAGTCTATTCCTTCTGTTTGTCGGTATCCCTTGGCTACTAGCCAGCCTTGTTTTTCAGAACATCACCACGCTCATCAAGCTTTACTTTGAAGATCCACTTGAGAGCTATAATCATAGCGCAATCTGGAGGAGGCACCAATTCCCATACATCAAGTCGATCAAACTCATGTATTTCTTCTTGCATTGCAGTGAACCAGATGTCTTTAGTCAGTGCATCTTTGAAATCCTTAGGTTTAGCTTTGGATAGTATGGAATTGACGAAGAACCACAAGGCATCAGTAGCAAGTTGTTTACGTGTAGATACCGAATGTGAGGGATTTCCAATGATGTTGTCAATTGGGTGATCATTTGTCCACATTCTGAAGTGCTCATGATGTTGATGGTTGTGGACTGAAGTAGCCGTGTTTGAATCCTCTGAAGAAGTAGCCTCATTGGAGGGTTCAGGAGCAAATATGTTGACAAATGGCTCATCAACAGGTTGAGCACTGGGATTTACTTCAAAGGAATTATCTGAGGCAGTTCCTTGATGTTCAGAGGAAGTTTGATCATTTGACATGGCTTGAGTATGACTGGATGTCAGAGCATCTTGACCAATGGAGATGGAGACAGATGGACCATTTGTATCTTGAGAGGCATTTGCAGCAGCAACATTAGGATCTATAACTTGTGGTACAGGCTCAATAATCTGCTGTGACTCAAAATATTCATCGAACATTGGATCAAATAACTTCTTCAGTTCCTCACTTGTGGGGGGTACATCAGCAGTAGTGGAAGACTGTACAAGTCCTGAACTAATTGGTCCAGGTGTCAAAAGGTTAGGTGCAGGTCAAGAACTAGAGTGTCCAGGAGCCGTATGCTCAGTCAGCTCATCAAACGTGACATGAATGGTTTCCATGATTTGTCGGGTTCTTTTGTTGTAGATTCTGTAACCCCTTTTATCTGGTGCATAACCAATAAAGATCCCAATATCAGCTTTTGCCTTCAGCTTACCCAAGTCTTCACTACTGTTAGTTGGGTAACATAATGCACCAAACACACGTAGAAATGAAAGATCGGGTTTTCTATCATGCACCAGCTCATAGGGGGTTTTGCTGTGAAGAGGATGAATCAGTGATCGGTTTTGGGTGTAGCAAGCAGTTGCAATTGCCTCCGCCCAGAGGAACACTGGAGATTTAGAGAATATTATCATGGTTCGAGCAGCCTCTACAAGGGTATGGTTTCGTCTTTCAACAACTCCATTCTGCTGAGGTGTTCGTGGAATACTCCTTTGATGAGTTATGCCAAGGTTTTCATAAAATTGAGTAAGTTGCTTATTGACAAACTCAGTTCCATTGTCTGTGCGAATAAATCTGATAGTTTTATTGAGTCTAACTTGCAGCTGCTTGATAAGTCTAATGATGATCTCGGGTGTCTCATCCTTGGATCTCAAAAACTTTACCCATGTAAACCGAAAGTAATCGTCAACGACCACCAAAACATATCTCTTCCCATTGATGCTTTGTACTCTCATTGGTCCACACAGATCCATGTGAAGGGTGTGAAGAACTTCCATAATGGTGTTGATAGGTTTGGGTTTGTGAGTGTGTTTCTTGCTTTTACCCAGCTGACAGGCGGAACAAATATGATCTTTTTCATATTTCAGCTGGGGCATGCCTCGAACAAGGTCTTTACGAGTGAGCTCATTGATGGTACCGAAGTTCAAGTGATTCAGACGATGATGCCACAACCATGATTTGTTCTTCGAGGCCTTAGATAACAAGCAGATAGGTGATGACCGCATCATGTCTTCAATAGATATAGTGTAGAGGTTTTTACCACGACTACCCTTCAGAAGATCCACACCATCCAATTCTCTAACAAAACAAGTGTGTTTTCTGAAGGCGACTTCAAGATCGGAGTCACAAAATTGACCAACGGAAAATAGATTGTGCCCAAGCCCTTCTACATAGTAAACTCTGGATATCACACTGTCACCAAACACATAGTCTCCATAACCCATTATAGCACCAAAATGATCATTCCCGAATCTAACAGTCCCGATAAACTTGTTCACGAAATTTCTGAGCCGTGAGCGATCTCCAGTCATATGTTTTGAGCAGCCTGAGTCCAAATACCAAAGGACGATCTGTACGACCTGCATTTGAAACCAGACAGATATGGATAACTAAAAAACATGGATCCCCAAGTATAGTTGGGGTCCAATTGGTTAGCACACACATATTCAAGAGAAACAGGATTAGTACATGCAATGGTGTTATCAGAGGCAACATCACTAATGGGTGCAATGGACCTATTATCAGGGCATTGTGTCACTAGAGGGAATTTTCTACCAGTTGCCTTCCATTCTTTAACATTTGAAAGCTTAAGATTGGTCATGTTAGTTAATGGGCACTGACTTCCTAAAGTGAACTTTCTTCCCGTAGGTCTCCATTGATGACCAACATTAGCAAATACCTTTCCTATGGGCCTCCATTAATATCCTACAGTGGTGGATATCTTTCCTGTAGCTTTCCAAACACGTTTTTCCAGTTTATGCTTCATAGCAATTTTGACTGGGAGTAAATTAGAAGCTCTAAAAAATGTCTTAACACACTCATCATGATTACCAGAAATTAAACAATCATTACATGTTCTACAAGTAGCATTAGAATTCGAATTAATTACAGTACGCCTAAAGCTAATACTAGAATCAACACGATTCATAACATTCAGATCAATCTTATTGTTCCTAAGGTGGTCTTCTACTTTCTTCCCTTGATCACTCTTAGCTGGCGAAGTCCTATCATTCCTTGTATTTCAACTAGGCTTTGACCCGCTAGCTTTAGTGTCAATGTTTACTCTTGTAGAATTAATGACGGGAACATTAGATTATTGCATTGCTGTTTGTTTTCCTGTAAGTTGTGTGTTATGTTCAGATGATGTCAAAGGCACATTAAAGGTAACATGCTTGTTCTTTACCTTAGAGGAAGATGCATTAAGTTTATCTCACATGCTAAAAGTCTTAGGACATGTACCAATGGCATATTCTAAGAGTTCTTGTGATCTATTGGTGAGGAAACATATATCTATGATGGTGTTATCAGCAGGCCTCACCATTCTATTCTCTTCAGTGGTCTCACGAAGCATGTCAAGGCAATCCTTAAGATGTCTAAGGTAATCACTATGGACTAACTCATTATTCCTAAGAGGAAGCGGAATGTTCAAAACATCACATGCATATTTTTTACATTTACAGACCTTGGAGAGTACATTATCACATGCAGCAGCAGGCAGTTTCCCTTTCACCTGAGTCTTTAGATTCTCAATTTCCTTTAACAAAAAAGTTATTTTTTCATTGGTTTTGTCACGTGTGATCTTAATCCAATCATATAACTCTTTGTAATGTTGTTTGACCTTTGAATTTTCAGCTTCAAAACAATCATTTTCGTGTTTGAGATGATTGATGATGTTTTGAATTTGAAAATTCTGAGAATCTATAGACGGAGGTTTCTGGGATTCAATCACATCACTCTTATTACACTTCAATTGGGCAATTTGGGCCCTCAATTTTNATATAACTCTTTGTAATGTTGTTTGACCTTTGAATTTTCAGCTTCAAAACAATCATTTTCGTGTTTGAGATGATTGATGATGTTTTGAATTTGAAAATTCTGAGAATCTATAGACGGAGGTTTCTGGGATTCAATCACATCACTCTTATTACACTTCAATTGGGCAATTTGGGCCCTCAATTTTCGAATCGTGTTAGTGTGAGCTTGAATTTTTTCATCCCGTTTGGCTAATTCAAATTATGCATCAAATTCAGGAGCATCCGAGGAAGTCTTGGCATTTCTAATTTTAATCCTTTCTTCTAAATGTTGATATTTTAATTGCAAATTAAGATTATCAACTTCAAGTTTCGAAAAATGCCTGACCATGTTATCATGATCATCGTTTTAAATTTTTTTCTTGCAATTTTAAATTCTCCCCCTCAAGCTCAACAACACGATTCTGGAAAACATTTAATGCAATAGACATTTCATGAAATTGACAAGCAGTTAATGACAAACTAGTAGCAGTATAAAATACATCTTGTGCAACACATTGAGCAATCAGATTGTCATTCATAATAGAAGCATTTTTCCTTGTGATTTCACTATACTGAAGATTTATTGTAATTTGTTTTCCCTCATTTTCCACATTTTTAAAAACCTTTTTCATTTCCGTTAATTCATTTTTAAGGGATTTTTGCATGCCCTCAAAGTGTTCTTTGACAAGTTTCAAAAATGGGATGACTTCAGTTAGGTAACACTCTTTTGTTAGTTCAAAACCCCTTTCACCCTCAGTAATTTCCGTTGGTGTAATTCTCTTTTTACATGTTTTATCAAAATCAGCAAACACTTGACAAATAACATAGATGCTAATAAGAGTTTTGCATTGTGTGGGAAGAGCTAACTGGACTAAGTGCATCGGTGTATGGGGAGGATACACCGATGGGGTAGCAAACTTTTGAGGGGTTTTGGCCTTAAGTTCCTCAGCTTTCATTTTCTCAACGTCTAAGGGCCAAAATATCTGCTTAGGTGTTAGCATAGTTTGGGGTGCCAAAACAGTCAATCGATTCTGTTCATAGTAGTTATGAGGTTTAATGTTGACATGTTTTTTTAATGCACTTGGGATCCTTCATTTTACTCTCTAATCCCTCTCTATTGACTGATTCTATCTCATCAGTCTCCTTAGTAAATGGCACATCAGGGGGGCATGATCAGGTTTAAGCATCTCATTAGCATCATATAAGGCAGGTTGAGTGGCACTAACGCTCCTAAGAAAGTTCGTTTTAGGCACTCCTAAATCCTTATTGCTATGTTTATCACGCAACTTAATGTGCTTTTGCATCATTTGAGCAGTTTGAATGGTTTGACCTTGTGTGTACAACTTATTTTCAAGCTTGTTCTTTAATGCCTTAAGATTGGAAAAGTCATTTAAGAGTTTACTTTCCTTACTTTGAAAATCAAGTTTTAGTGCAGTTACACTTTCCTGAATCTCCTATTTTTGTTTAACAGTTTGATCAATTTAATTTTGTAAAGATTTGATTTCCATTCTTAAAGCTTCTTCCTTTAAGTTTCTTTCAGTTATATATGCCCACATCTGCCAATCCATTTTCTGTTCACGTTCGGTTAGCTCAAATTTTGCACGTTGTTGATAAATAGTCACCTGATCTTTAAGAATCTTAATTCTAGTGGTCAAGGTATCATCAGGCACAACAGCTGTGTACTCATCCAATTCACACAAATTATGATCATCAGAGGATTCATCATTTTGTACAACAGATTCGACGTTGTGTTTCGCATATTGTACATATGGGATAACATTAGTATTTCCCATATCTGCAGTATTCGATTCCACAATGTTTGTTTGTTGTACTTTGGAATGAATCCTCTGTTCATGCATCACATTGTTATCACATACCATTGAAGATGCTCTACTAGATACATCAGATTCTTCGTTGTGATCCATATGTTGTAAGATAGGAGAAACATTGTTGTTTTCCAATTTAACATCATCTGGCTTGACAACACTAGTCTGATGTATTTCGTTGAGAATCTTAGGTTCATCAGTCCTTATACATGTATCATACAACTTTAGTACCTCAGATATGATGGATGAGTTGGAAGGACCAGTCTGTTGTGGTGATGAAACTGCAGAAGACAGATTGGCCATTAAGATGGTTTTTGCAGTAGGTTCATCATCAACATCAGAATCGAAAGCCTCACAATCTTCTGCCTGGAAGATGTTCGGATCATTGAGAGCCAAATCCTGAACTGGTTGATCATCCACATCGGCATCAAATGTGTTCCCTTCATCTCCAGCTAGGAACAATAGCTGCTCCTCATCCAATGCCACACCATTCTCCTGGGCTTGCATCAGCAACATCTTATCTTTGAAGTAGTCAGAGTTCTGGGGACGTTTGGGTTGATTGCAGTTCCTTGCAAGATGACCTAACCCACCACAATTGTAACATTTGAGTGTTGGCATGCTCACACTTTTCAGGATCATGATCTTCTGTATCAGAGTTGTGGAAGCATAGTTGAAGCCCATTCAATGATCATGATTTCTTTGAATTTGATGTTGAAGTGTGAGTATGAGGTGATGGATCGGTATCTTTTCTGCAATCAGCAGCAACTACCAAATATTCCTGCATAAGACAGTTAGCAATAAAACGTCCGGTACATACAAGTTCGGAATCAGAGATCGTCAATAGCATAGTGTGAAGACTCCTTCTAACCCTTACCAAGGCTGTTCCCAAACCGGATACCCCCGAGAGGGCTTACAAGATCTACTTGAGTAGATCAACGATTGGGTGAGTCGCTGGAGATCACCCCACAACTGTAGACCGTTTTGAAACCGCCGCGATCACTAAGCGTAACCCACAAGGAGTTACCGAAGAGACCTGCTTTCAGGGCTGTTTGATGTTGACCCGGGCAGGAGTTTCCTCTCAATCACTGGAAAATACATTTGTATATTCCCTCATAAGTGTTCTTGGCTGATTGCTAAGATCTGCGAAGGACTCAAAATGTTACAACTGGTGTCCTTAATGTTCAACAGCCAGTGTAGAAGGAGTAAGTGTTCCTATGAGATCTTTTGATGCATCTCGTGGCTCTAGACTCAATATGTGCGATTTGGTTATCCTATGCGGAGACTGGAGCAGTAACTCCTCATTCAATATCAACATAACTCGTAATAAGCGGTCAATAGATTATGCAGGGTTCCCCGTGAGAATGAAACAAGCTCTTTTAAGAGAACTTGAGTGGTTGGAGGGTTTAGTGCAGTGCGTCACTGGGTCCATGACGTCTTGTCTTCAATACCGATATTACATTAGTAACAATCAATAACATATGAATTGAACCCGGTTTCTGCCCTAAGGTTGAATAATGGGAGGGCTATTTCTTTTCACCCTTTCTCATTTCATTTCTTTTTAATTCTTCAACTCCTTCTTTCTCCTTTCTCACATTACTCCTTTTTTCATAATCATACCTAAGGACTTTCTAATACTATCTATTGTGTATTGTCCTTGGGTAGATCCCTCCGGCTCTGGCGGATCATAGGACGGTTTTCCTAACCTTAGCCACCTTATAACTTCAAGAGTATCCTATGTTGCCGTTTAATCAAATCATTGAAAATTCTCTCAAAGTGTTTATCATTAAGTAACACATTTTGCTAACACTTTGAGAGTTTTATAACTTTCAAATGCTCCCCCTTAACAAGTGCTCATATGTTTTTGATAGAAAGTTGCACATGTCGGGGTGAGTTGCACTTTTGAATTGATCCATTCTTAATAGACATATACCCGAGGGACACTTTTACGTTGCTTAGTTAAAGGGATCCATTATCAGCTTTTAGGTGATAACTAGCCCTAATAACTAGCTTGAAGTTGTTAACATTCCTCAATAAGGAAGTTAGACCCGTCAAAGTATATATCTAAGAAGAGCTTATCAAAACGGTACACTCTACTCAGACAAGTCCTCTTCGAGACACACTTACATCACTGGTTAGACCAGCTTGAAATTATTACCCGGCCAGGACAAGTCCTTTCGATTAATGACAGTTCTTGTTTCACCAATTCATTAGTTAAAGTCTGAGTCACACTCAAATGAGATGCCAAATCCTTTATGTTACCACTAGCCACTTGCTCCCCCTCAATATGTGCATTGTTGTTTCAAAGAGTTTGGCACATANGGTACACTCTACTCAGACAAGTCCTCTTCGAGACACACTTACATCACTGGTTAGACCAGCTTGAAATTATTACCCGGCCAGGACAAGTCCTTTCGATTAATGACAGTTCTTGTTTCACCAATTCATTAGTTAAAGTCTGAGTCACACTCAAATGAGATGCCAAATCCTTTATGTTACCACTAGCCACTTGCTCCCCCTCAATATGTGCATTGTTGTTTCAAAGAGTTTGGCACATATGGGAGAACATATATTTTGAAGTCCAAAACATCACATTTTATCAGATTTCATATTTAAATCACATTCTCTCCGCCGATCAAAAAATTTCAAATCATTTGAGATTTTGTGATCCCAATTGATTTAAATGAGTTTAAAAACTTAGGAGAAAATGTGGTCAGATTTGAACATGTACTGATTTTTTAGACAAACTATTCACTGCTGCTGGTGCACAAAGTTTAGAAAGGTGCAGAAATTTTAAGCAAATACGCACCCCCTCAATTAATGACCCGTTTTCTATTTAAAGAGTTGTAGTCATTACATTGAGTGGCAAGTATTTGTGAAAATTTAAGTCCAATAGCCACCTTGTAAACCACAAAAACTCTCTTGAAAAATCATAGATGAGAGAGATTTTGGGATGAAAGAAGACTTCTCTTCTTTTACTAGAAATGATGCACTGAAACATACATCATTTCGAAGAAACATGGATATAAAGTAATCCATGCCTAGGTGAACTTCACCCAGTGAAAGGAACAGCCGTCTTTTTGGCGACGTACCTTCCCCATATATACGAACGGGTTGCTATCTGAAGTAATAGCAAGCCATTAAGACATGTTTTACTTATTCATTTTAAACTTCTACACAAGCTTCATTTAAAGTTCCGTGCCATTGTTGAATGACATTTCTAGGACCGTAAATGTTATCGATAAACAGAAGACATGCCTAAAGAGAAACCATTTTTTTTTGTATTTTTATGTTTTTCAGATTTTTATGGTTTTTTTAGGTTTTATATTTTTGTATTTTCCTTTTTGGTTATAAAGTTATGTACAAGGATATGTGAAGCAAGTCCATTACTCGTCACTTTCTTTCTGAAGACTTTTGAGTGATTCAGGAGTGAGACTCTTCATTCCAAGAAGCGAGAGAATAAATTGAAACCGTTCTTTTAGTAGTGCCTTAGTGAAGATGTCGGCCAGCTGAAACTCTGTCCTCACGAAGTAAAGTTCCACAATCCCCTTTTCCACTTGTTCCCTGATGAAGTGATGTCGAATATCAATGTGCTTTGATCTGGAGTGCTGGACGTTGTTGCAGCAAAGAGCGATTGCACTTTTGTTGTCACAGTACATCAGAATATTGTTGTAAACAAAGCCATAGTCAGACAATTGTGATTTCATCCATAGGATTTGAGCACAACAGGATGATATGGCAATGTATTCAGCCTCTGTGGAGGAGATCGATGTACTCATTTTCCTCTTTGATGACCAACTAACAAGCTTATCTCCTAGAAATTGAGCACCACTTGAAGTACTTCGACGAGTGTCTTGACACCCCGCATGGTCAGCATCAGAGTAGGCAGTGAGGGCCATAGCAGTGTCTTTAGGATACCAGAGATCCATGTGGATAGTCCCTTGAAGATACCTGAAGACTCTCTTGACTGCTTCCAAGTGCCTTTTGGTAGGTTTGGATTGATATCGAGCACACATGCATACAACAAATCGAAGATCTGGCCGACTAACAGTGAGGTACATTAAGGATCCAATCATGCTGCGGTACTTTGTTTGGTCGACTGGAGTCCCCACAACGTCCTCATACAATTTTGATCTTTCTACCACAGGAGTGTCAACTGAGTCACATGATTCAAATCCAAATTCAAGATTTTCGCAGCATACTTGGATTGATTGATGAAAATGCCATTGGGATTTGAGAGATTTGTAACCCCAAGAAAAATGACATTTGTCTCATCATGGACATTTGGAACTCAGAGCTCATCTCTTGTGAAAAACGATCACATTCCATAGGATCAGACGACGCAAAAATAATGTCATGTACATAGATCTGAACATGAAGTAGATGTTTGCCTGATCTTCTGGTAAAAAGCGTAGGATCAACAACACCTTTGGTGAACTTGTTAGCAAGAAGGAACTTGGACAATGTGTCATACCATGCTCTGGGAGCCTGCTTTAGTCCATATAGAGCCTTTTTCTAGCGATAGACATGATTTGGACGTTCAAGATCCACAAAGCCTTCAGGCTGACTCACATATACCACCTCCTTCAAGTTGCCATTTAGGAATGCAGTCTTAAATTCCATTTGATATACAACCATATTCTGACTGGCCGCATTAGCAAGGAAGATCCTGATGGCTTTAATTCTAGCAACGGGTGCGAAGGATTCTTCAAAGTTTATTCCTTCTTCTTGTCGGTATCCCTTGGCCACTAGCCAGCCTTGTTTTTCAGAACATCACCACGCTCATCAAGCTTTACTTTGAAGATCCACTTGAGAGCTATAATCATAGCGCAATCTGGAGGAGGCACCAATTCCCATACATCAAGTCGATCAAACTCATGTATTTCTTCTTGCATTGCAGTGAACCAGATGTCTTTAGTCAGTGCATCTTTGAAATCCTTAGGTTTAGCTTTGGATAGTATGGAATTGACGAAGCACCACAAGGCATCGGTAGCAAGTTGTTTACATGTAGATACCGAACGTGAGGGATTTCCAATGATGTTGTCAATTGGGTGATCATTTGTCCACTTTCTGAAGTGCTCATGATGTTGATGGTTGTGGACTGAAGTGGCCGTGTTTGAATCCTTTGAAGAAGTAGCCTCATTGGAGGGTTCAGGAGCAAATATGTTAACTAATGGCTCATCAACAGGTTGAGCACTGGGATTTACTTCAAAGGAATTATCTGAGGCAGTTCCTTGATGTTCAGAGGAAGTTTGATCATTTGACATGGCTTGAGTATGACTAGATGTTGGAGCATCTTGACCAATGGAGATGGAGACAGATGGACCATTTGTATCTTGAGAGGCATTTGCAGCAGCAACATTAGGATCTATAACTTGTGGTACAGGCTCGATAATCTGTTGTGACTCAAAATATTCATCAAACATTGAATCAAATAACTTCTTCAGTTCCTCACTTGTGGGGGTAAATAAGGAGCAACAGTAGTGGAAGACTGTACAAGTCCTGAACTAATTGGTCCAGGTGTCAAAAGGTTAGGTGCGGGTCAAGAACTATAGTGTCCAGGAGCCGTATGCTCAGTCAGCTCATCAAACGTGACATGAATGGTTTCCATGATTTGTCGGGTTCTTTCGTTGTAGATTCTGTAACCCCTTTTATCTGGTACATAACCAATAAAGATCCCAATATCAGCTTTTGCCTTCAGCTTACCCAAGTCTTCACTACTGTTAGTTGGGTAACATAATGCACCAAACACACGTAGAAACGAAAGATCAGGTTTTCTATCATGCACCAGCTCATAGGGGGTTTTGCTGTGAAGAGGATGAATCAGTGATCGGTTTTGGGTGTAGCAAGCAGTTGCAATTGCCTCCGCCCAGAGGAACACTGGAGATTTAGAGAATATTATCATGGTTCGAGCAGCCTCTACAAGGGTATGGTTTCGTCTTTCAACAACTCCATTCTGCTGAGGTGTTCGTGGAATACTCCTTTGATGAGTTATGCCAAGGTTTTCATAAAATTGAGTAAGTTGCTTATTGACAAACTCAGTTCCATTGTCTGTGCGAATGAATCTGATAGTTTTATTGAGTCTAACTTGCAGCTGCTTGATAAGTCTAATGATGATCTCGGGTGTCTCATCCTTGGATCTCAAAAACTTTACCCATGTAAACAGAGAGTAATCGTTAACAACCACCAAAACATATCTCTTCCCATTGATGCTTTGTACTCTCATTGGTCCACACAGATCCATGTGAAGGGTGTGAAGAACTTCCATAATGGTGTTGATAGGTTTGGGTTTGTGAGTGTGTTTCTTGCTTTTACCCAGCTGACAGGCGGAACAAAGATGATCTTTTTCATATTTTAGCCAGGGCATGCCTCGAACAAGGTCTTTACGAGTGAGCTCATTGATGGTACCGAAGTTCAAGTGATTCAGACGACGATGCCACAACCATGATTTGTTCTTCGAGGCCTTAGATAACAAGCAGATAGGTGATGATCGCATCATGTCTTTAATAGATATAGTGTAGAGGTTTGTACCACGACTACCCTTCAGAAGATCCACACCATCCAATTCTCTAACAAAACAAGTGTGTTTTCTGAAGGCGACTTCAAGATCGGAGTCACAAAATTGACCAACGGAAAATAGATTGTGCCGAAGCCCTTCTAAATAGTAAACTCTGGATATCACACTATCACCAAACACATAGTCTCCATAACCCATTATAGCACCAAAATGATGACTCCCGAATCTAACAGTCCCGATAAACTTGTTCACGAAATTTCTGAGCCGTGAGCGATCTCCAGTCATATGTTTTGAGCAGCCTGAGTCCAAATATCAAAGGACGATCTGTACGACCTGCATTTGAAACCAGACATATACTGATAACTGAAAAACATGGATCCCCAAGTACAGTTGGGGTCCAATTGGTTAGCACACACATATTCAAGAGAAACAGGATTAGTACATGCAATGGTGTTATCAGAGGCAACATCACTAATGGGTGCAATGGACCAAATTATCAGGGCATTGTGTCACTAGNTCTGTACGACCTGCATTTGAAACCAGACATATACTGATAACTGAAAAACATGGATCCCCAAGTACAGTTGGGGTCCAATTGGTTAGCACACACATATTCAAGAGAAACAGGATTAGTACATGCAATGGTGTTATCAGAGGCAACATCACTAATGGGTGCAATGGACCAAATTATCAGGGCATTGTGTCACTAGAGGGAATTTTCTACCAGTTGCCTTCCATTCTTTAATATTTGAAAGCTTAAGATTGGTCATGTTAGTTAATGGGCACTGACTTCCTAAAGTGAACTTTCTTCCCGTAGGTCTCCACTGATGACCAACATTAGCAAATACCTTTCCTGTGGGCCTCCATTGATATCCTACAGTGGTGGATATCTTTCCTGTAGCTTTCCAAACACGTTTTTCCAGTTTATGTTTCATAGCAATTTTGACTGGGAGTAAATTAGAAGCTCTAAAAAATGTCTTAACACACTCATCATGATTACCAGAAATTAAACAATCATTACATGTTCTACAAGTAGCATTAGAATTCGAATTAATTACAGTACGCCTAAAGCTAATACTAGAATCAACACGATTCATAACATTCAGATCAATCTTATTCTTCCTAAGGTGGTCTTCTACTTTCTTCCCTTGATCACTCTTAGCTGGCGAAGTCCTATCATTCCTTGTATTGCAACTAGGCTTTGACCCGCTAGCTTTAGTTTCAATGTTTACTCCTGTAGAATTAATGACGGGAACATTAGATTGTTGCACTGCTGTTTGTTTTCCTGTAAGTGGTGTGTTATGTTTAGATGATGTCAAAGGCACATTAAAGGTAACATGCTTGTTCTTTACCTTAGAGGAAGATGCATTAAGTTTATCTCACATGCTAAAAGTCTTAGGACATGTACCAATGGCATATTCTAAGAGTTCTTGTGATCTATTGGTGAGGAAACATATATCTATGATGGTGTTATCAGCAGGCCTCACCATTCTATTCTCTTCAGTGGTCTCACGAAGCATGTCAAGGCAATCCTTAAGATGTCTAAGGTAATCATTATGGACTAACTCATTATTCCTAAGAGGAAGCGGAATGTTCACGACATCACATGCATATTTTTTACATTTACAGACCTTGGAGAGTACATTATCACATGCAGCAGCAGGCAGTTTCCCTTTCACCTGAGTCTTTAGATTCTCAATTTCCTTTAACAAAGAAGTTATTTTTTCATTGGTTTTGTCACGTGTGATCTTAATCCAATCATATAACTCTTTGTAATGTTGTTTGACCTTTGAATTTTCAGCTTGAAAACAATAATTTTCGTGTTTGAGATGATTGATGATGTTTTGAATTTGAAAATTCTGAGAATCTATAGACGGAGGATTCTGGGATTCAATCACATCACTCTTATTAGACTTCAATTTTGCAATTTGGGCCCTCAATTTTCGAATCGTGTTAGTGTGAGCTTGAATTTTTTCATCCCGCTTGGCTAATTCAAATTATGCATCAAATTCAGGAGCATCCGAGGAAGTCTTGGCATTTGTAATTTTAATTCTTTCTTCTAAATGTTGATATTTTAATTGCAAATTAAGATTATCAACATCAAGTTTCGAAAAATGCCTGACCATGTTATCATGATCATCGTTTTAAATTTTTTCTTGCAATTTTAAATTCTCCCGCTCAAGCTCAACAACACGATTCTGGAAAACATTTAATGCAATAGACATTTCATGAAATTGACAAGCAGTTAATGACGAACCAGTAGCAGTATAAAATACATCTTGTGCAACACATTGAGCAATCAGATTGTCATTCATGATAGGAGCATTTTTCCTTGTGATTTCACTATACTGAAGATTTATTGTAATTTGTTTTCCCTCATTTTCCACATTTTTAAAAACCTTTTTCATTTCCGTTAATTCATTTTCAAGGGATTTTTGCATGCCCTCAAAGTGTTCTTTGACAAGTTTCAAAAATGGGACGACTTCAGTTAGGTAACACTCTTTTGTTAGTTCAAAACCCCTTTCACCCTCAGTAATTTCCGTTGGTGTAATTCTCTTTTTACATGTTTTATCAAAATTAGCAAACACTTGACAAATAACATAGATGCTAATAAGAGTTTTACATTGTATGGGAAGAGCTAACTGGACTAAGTGCATCAGTGTATTGGGAGGATACACCAATGGGGTAGCAAACTTTTGAGGGGTTTTGGCCTTAAGTTCCTCAGCTTTCATTTTCTCAACGTCTAAGGGCCAAAATATCTGCTTTGGTGTTAGCATAGTTTGGGGTGCCAAAACAGTCAATCGATTATGTTCATAGTAGTTATGAGGTTTAATGTTGACATGTTTTTTTAATGCACTTGGGATCCTTCATTTTACTCTCTAATCCCTCTCTATTGACTGATTCTATCTCATCAGTCTCCTTAGTAAATGGCACATCAGGGGGGCATGATCAGGTTTAAGCATCACATTAGCATCATATAAGGCAGGTTGAGTGGCACTAACGCTCCTAAGAAAGTTCGTTTTAGGCACTCCTAAATCCTTATTGCTATGTTTATCACGCAACTTAATGTGCTTTTGCATCATTTGAGCAGTTTGAATGGTTTGACCTTGTGTGTACAACTTATTTTCAAGCTTGTTCTTTAATGCCTTAAGATTGGAAAAGTCATTTAAGAGTTTACTTTCCTTACTTTGAAAATCAAGTTTTAGTGTAGTTACACTTTCCTGAATCTCCTATTTTTGTTTAACAGTTTGATCAATTTGATTTTGTAAAGAGTTGATTTCCATTCTTAAAGCTTCTTCTTTTAAGTTTCTTTCAGTTATATATGCCCACATCTGCCAATCCATTTTCTATTCACGTTCGGTTAGCTCAAATTTTGCACGTTGTTGATAAATAGTCACCTGATCTTTAAGAATCTTAATTCTAGTGGTCAAGGTATCATCAGGCACAATAGCTGTGTATTCATCCAATTCACACAAATTATGATCATCAGAGGATTCATCATTTTGTACAACAGATTCGACGTTGTGTTTCGCATATTGTACATATGGGATAACGTTAGTATTTCCCATATCAGCAGTATTCGATTCCACAATGTTTGTTTGTTGTACTTCGGAATGAATCCTTTGTTCATGCATCACATTGTTATCACATACCATTGAAGATGCTCTACTAGATACATCAGATTCTTCGTTGTGATCCACATGTTGTAAGATAGGAGAAACATTTTTGTTTTCCAATTTAACATCATCTGGTTTGACAATACCAGTCTGATGTATTTCATTGAGAATCTTAGGTTCATCAGTCCTTATGCATGTATCATACAATTTTAGTACCTCAGATATGATGGATGAGTTGGAAGGACCAGTCTGTTGTGGTGATGAAACTGCAGAAGACAGATTAGCCATTAAGATGGTTTGTGCAGTAGGTTCATCATCAACATCAGAATTGAAAGCATCACAATCTTCTGCCTGGAAGATGTTAGGATCATTGAGAGCCAAATCCTGAACTGGTTGATCATCCACATCGGCATCAAATGTGTTCCCTTCATCTCTAGCTAGGAACAATAGCTCCTCATCCAATGCCACACCATTCTCCTAGGCTTGCATCAGCAACATCTTATCTTTGAAGTAGTCAGAGTTCTGGGGATGTTTGGGTTGATTGCAGTTCCTTGCAAGATAACCTAACCCACCACAATTGTAACATTTGGGTTGTCTACTCTGTCCTTGATTTGCATTCCCAACTCTATTCTGTGCATACCCCCTGACTCCATTTCTTTGGTTAACATTTTGCCTTCCTTGAACCACAACACGCCTATCTTCCACAACAGCGAGATTACGTGGGTTAGATGACGTTCTGAGTTGGTTGTTGGTTTGAGGAAGTGTAGCTCTGAATTGTTGAACCAGCAATGAGACTAGGTTGGAGAGATTATCAATCATCTTGTCAGTGTGAGAGTACCCTGAGTCTGGTTGAGTATTCTTGACAGTTGTTGATTGCACAGATGACTGACCAAGGGAAGACTGGTTCTGGGTTGCTTGTTTAGGAGGGTGACTGATTAAATCATGGGGGGATTGGTTGAATGTCTGAACACTGGAGATGAAAGCAAGAGGGTCATTCATGGTTGTAGGATCGAGCTTCTCTCTCAACTGACGGTCATACATCGCATGCTTCTCATGTTGTTGCAAGTAAGCATAGAGTTGTTCATAGTTGGTGTTTCTGAGTCCTTTGTTGAGCTTCACCGCAGTGACGAATCGATCCCATTCTGGTGACATGTTGTTAACAAACTTTGAGTTGAGTTGGATGTTAGGCCTTGTCATTCTGATCACCTTCATGTCATTAACAAGCTTATGGAATCTGACATAGTAGTCTGTAATGTTTTCACCGGGGTTCATCTTGAAATTTTCAAACTCATCATATAACTGAGACTCACGATCTTCTTTGGTAAGTTCCGAACCAGCAAGCAGCATCTTGACATTATCCCAAATGGCCTTGGCTTCTGTGTTGAAGTTAATGAGTTTGTAGACATCCTTGGGTTATCCTTGTATCACAATGTTGGAAGCTCGAATATTTGCATCATAGTGTTTCTTTTCAGATTCGTTAAGATCATTGTAAGTACGAGGTCTGTCAATTCCAAGGGTAACTGTTCCATCTTCACTGGTAGAAATAACATCTCTTGTGGTACCCATTTGAAATGGTCCTTCGTCAATTGATCTCAGGATGTTCTCACCATTTTCCTTGCCTTGACAATAGAGACGTATTCTTTGGGACCATGATTCACAATCAGTCCTATCGAGCATAGGAGGTCGGGTATCGGACCCAGCAGCCTGAATGTCATCAGTTGAAGCCGTAGTTGTCATGTTGTAGTCTTAAACGGGATTTTACAACTCTTGTGACTTAAACCGAGAAATCGATTCTTTCCCGGGATTTTACTAAAGTCAACAGAGGAAACCGGAAGACTTAATATGCGAATTAGACTTAGAATGAGAACTTAGATAAGTCACAGTTTGTACTAAGTGTCAAGTCGCGACAAGTCAAGTGACAATATATCCGATCGTGATAAGTCAAGTCGTAAGAATTAACTCGCAATATCCAATCACAATCAGATTAATCGAAACGACTTAAGTTACAACACTTCACCAAATACAAGTATTTAACAAATCAACAGAATCTCACAGCTGAGTTAATCGCTAAATACCACCAAAATACAAGAGCTAATCGCTGAGAATAGAGATAATCGCTAAAACAGCTAATCACTAAAAAGCTAATCGCTGGATGAGGTAATCGCTACAAGCAGCCAATCGCTAAAAAGCTAGTCGCTGGATGAGGTAATCGCTAAAAGCAGCAAATCGCTAAAAAGCTAATCGCTGGATTTAGGTAAACGCTAGTCATGAGTTAATCGCTGCTGAGAGCTAGTCGCTGGATGAGGTAATCGCTAAAACTAGCAAATCGCTAAAAAGTTAATCAT
Source organism: Artemisia annua (assembly GCA_014162995.1). Lineage (NCBI taxonomy): Eukaryota > Viridiplantae > Streptophyta > Magnoliopsida > Asterales > Asteraceae > Artemisia > Artemisia annua. The sequence goes on along the minus strand of LBNU01028197.1, from coordinate 79,883 downwards.
TGGATTTAGGTAATCGCTAAGCACTAGCAGACAATGCGTACTAATCACTACCACTAGACTCCAAGCTAGTCGCTATCTAGCGATTTTGTCCTTTTGTCCCAATATAGTAAACACACTTAATCGCTAGAGTTATACGCTACCAAAACAGAGATAATTGCTACCAAGAAACACTATCCGAGGAGCTAATCGCTAACAAGAAACACAATCCAAAATCACTCTAAATCCTAAATAACGAATGATATAACCCATCCAACTGAAGAACTAAGTAAGTCTAACACCACTAATCACAAAAGTACACCCATAACACATCATATATCACAAACAAGATCAAACCAAGATGTTTTCCTATAAAACTATTCTAACCAACTAAAACCACAAAAAACCACATCAAATCCGAATATCTAAGGCCCTAAGATGAAACCTTGGCTCTTGACACCAATTGTAAGATACACGTTAAGTCACAAACATGATTCCTTGGTGGTTTTGGTTCATTGGTTTAGAGAGAGAGAGAGAGAAAGATGGGAGCCTTTTAGTGAGAGAAACAATATGTGTATTAGCTAGCAACTAATGAAAGGTATAACCCTCACCCTTGCTAGGTGAGGGGTATTTATACTACAACATACTAAATGCCTCTACTAGGCTGTGGATCGAGCTGACAGTGGGTAAAGGCCCGACCCGACTCCACAAATACTAACTAATTTTAAACTACGTACTAACTAATATGATAAATACTACGAGCTACATAATGCTAAACAATACTCGGGGTGACCGAGTCTTCTTTATGAAAAACGTATTCCTAACATGAATATTAGGAAAAACTCCTTATGAGTTATTAAGAGGTAGAAAACCAAATATAGGCTACTTTAGGGTATTCGGAAGTAAATGATTTATTCTTAATACAAGAGATTATCTCATTAAGTTTGACCCTAAGTCATACGAAGGAATTTTTCTAGGATATTTACAAAATAGTAAAGCATACATAGTCTTAAATAAACATACTATGAAAGTAGAAGAATCCTTAAATGTAAACTTTGATGAAACTCCTCCACCACCTAAAACCTTACCCTTAGAAGATGATGATGTGATTGAGGAAGAAGCTATTGAGGTTTGTAAAAATAAGCCTTTAGGAAATGATAACGAAATAGAAACATTAGAAGAAAAAGAGGTTGTAAATATTAAGGAATCTAAGTCACACCCATTAGACAACATCATAGGCAACCTAAATCAAAGAACACTTAGATCACAAGCTCAAGATAAAAATAACTTCTTTTGTTTTATGTCAACAATAGAGCCTAAGAATATAAATGAAGCCTTAAAGGATGAAAGTTGGATTATGTGTAGGATACTAAATAAGCTCACAAACACGTTCATACTTATGGTTATGGCTCGTTATACATAGAAAGAAAAGAAAGAAATGTAGAGAGAGAAAATTAGAGAGAGAAAGAGATGAAGCCTTGAGAGAAAACCAAAAAAAAAGAAAATGAGATTATGAGAGAAGGCTTACCCTCTCCAAGGATGGAGAGGGCTTATATGTACATGGGTTTTGCCACTAGGACGTCCCACTTGGGCTGCGGATCAGGTATACAGTGGGTAAAGACCCGTCCTTCTTCCGCGAACTAATCTACTTCTAAACTACGTTTAACTAACTATTGTAACTACTACGAGCTAATCAATGCTTAATCATACCAGGGGTGACCGAATCTTTCTTATACAAAAATGTATTCCTAACAATCTCCCCCTAAGGGAGGTCACCCCTGGAAATATTCATCACTTGGAGATGTTCTTGACTTCTTGCATTGAGATCTTTGTAGATTCTTTTGTAGCTCGTAGTTGTTGATTCTTCATGGATAAATGACTCAAGATGACTTCACTGATGTATATGATGATCTTTTGACTTTGCTCTTCGCTCTTCATCCATATAATTAGCTTCAAGTCATCTTTGAGTGTATGTGTCTCTTTGTGATGTTGTGATAGTCTTTGTGATGTCATGCTTACACTTTTCTGGATCATGATCTTCTGGATCAGATTTGTGGAAGCATAGTCGAAGCTCATTTCTTAATCATGATATCTTGAGTTATGATGTTGAAGTGTAAGCATGAGATGATGAATCTGCATCTTTTCAGCAATCGGCATCACTCGTCAACTTCTTTGTCTTTGGTGTGATTACGCCTTTCCAACATGCTCATACATCTTTGTTGAGTAGATCTTCACGGTTGAACAGTTCTGACGTCTCCTTTTAGATGTTGGTATGAGCATGTGGAATTAGAGTGATGGTGGTGAACATGGTAAGTTTGGTATGTTGAGCTGCATAAAACTTGGTTAGTAATAAACATACCGGCACTTACAAGTTTGGACTTCGAGATCGTCAACAGCATAGTGTGAAGACTTTCTCTAATCCTTACCAAGGCCGTTCCTAATCGGATGCCCCCGAAAGGGCTTTCACTGACATACCGAAGTACACCAACGATTAGGTGATTCGCTGGAGATCACCCCACGACTGTAGACCTTTTGGAACACCACCGAACACACTAAGCGTAACCCACAAGAGATTACCGAAGTGACCTGCTGTCAGGGCTGTTTGATGTTGACCCTGGCAGGAGTTTCCACTCAATCATTGGGAAATACTTATGTATATTCCCTCATAANACACATTCATACTTATGGTTATGGCTCGTTATACATAGAAAGAAAAGAAATAAATGTAGAGAGAGAAAATTAGAGAGAGAAAGAGATGAAGCCTTGAGAGAAAACCAAAAAAAAGAAAATGAGATTATGAGAGAAGGCTTACCCTCTCCAAGGATGGAGAGGGCTTATATGTACATGGGTTTTGCCACTAGGGCGTGCCACTTGGGCTGCGGATCAGGTATACAGTGGGTAAAGACCCGTCCTTCTTCCGCGAACTAATCTACTTCTAAACTACGTTTAACTAACTATTGTAACTACTACGAGCTAATCAATGCTTAATCATACCAGGGGTGACCGAATCTTTCTTATACAAAAACGTATTCCTAACAATCTCCCCCTAAGGGAGGTCACCCCTGGAAATATTCATCACTTGGAGATATTCTTGACTTCTTGCATTGAGATCTTTGTAGATTCTTTTGTAGCTCATAGTTGTTGATTCTTCATGGATAAACGACTCAAGATGACTTCATTGATGTATATGATGATCTTTTGACTTTGCTCTTCGCTCTTCATCCATATAATTAGCTTCAAGTCATCTTTGAGTATATGTGTCTCTTTGTGATGTTGTGATAGTCTTTGTGATGTCATGCTTACACTTTTCTGGATCATCATCTTCTGCATCAGAGTTGTGAAAGCATAGTCGAAGCCCATTCTTTGATCATGATACCTTAAGTTATGATGTTGAATTGTAAGCATGAGATGATGAATCTGCATCTTTTCAGCAATCGGCATCAATCGTCAACTTCTTTGTCTTTGGTGTGATTACGCCTTTCCAACATGCCCATACATCTTTGTAGAGTAGATCTTCCCGGTTGAACAGTTCTGACGTCTCCTTTTAGATGTTGGTATGAGCATGTGGAACTAGAGTGATGGTGGTGAACATGGTAAGTTTGGTATGTTGAGCTGCATAAAACTTGGTTAGTAATAAACATACCGGCACTTACAAATTCGGACTTCGAGATCGTCAACAGCATAGTGTGAAGACTTTCTCTAATCCTTACCAAGGCCGTTCCTAATCGGATGCCCCCGAAAGGGCTTTCACTAACATACCGAAGTACACCACGAGTAGGTGATTCGCTGGAGATCACCCCACGACTGTAGACCTTTTGGAACACCACCGTACACACTAAGCGTAACCCACAAGAGATTAGCGAAGTGACCTGCTGTCAGGGCTGTTTGATGTTGACCCTGGCAGGAGTTTCCACTCAATCACTGGGAAATACTTATGTATATTCCTTCATAAGTGTTCTCGGCAGATTCCTAAGATCTGCGTAGGACTCAAAATATTACATCTGGTGTCCTTAATGTTTGAACAACCAGTGTAGAAGTATCAAGTGTTCCTATGAGATCTTATGATGCATCTCTTGGCTCTAGACTCGATAAGTGCACATTTGGTTATCCTATTCGGAGACTAGGGAGGGGTCTCCTGTTTCAATATCAACTAGCTCTAAGAGACAAGTCGATAGTTTACACCGGTTCCCCGTGAGAATGAAACAAGCTCTTTTAAGAGAACTTGAGTGGCTGGAAGGTTTAGTGCAGTGCGTCACTGGGTCCATGACGTCTTTTCTTCAATACCGATGTTACCTTAGTAACAATCAGTAGCATATGAATTGAACCCGGTTTCTGCCCTAAGGTTGAATAATTGGAGGGCTATTTCTTTTCACCCTTTCTCATTTCATTTCTTTTTAATTCTTCAACCCCTTCAGTGCTTACCGAGACTTCATTACTAGAACCTTGTTGGGTTTGTTCCAGTCCTAGCTCAGTCTCAGTCGGCACTCTTCCCTTTCTCACTTTTCTCCTTTTTTCAATCATTCTTAAGGACTTTTAATCTATCTAATGGATTATCCCTGGGAAGATCCCTCCGGTTCTGGTGGATCATGGGAACATATACCTAACCTTACCATCCTTGTAACTCCATGCATAAATTAAAGTGGTCGGTCTTTTGGTATCTTTCCACAATCTCCATATAACCAAATCATTGAGAATTCTCTCAAAGTGTTTATGATAGAAAAACACGTTTTGTTGACACTTTGAGAGTTTTATCATTTTTCAATTGCTCCCCCTTGACATGTGCTTATAGGTAGAAAGAAATTTGCACATGTCGGGGTGAGTTGCACTTATTTGAATTGATCGGCTCTTAATAGACATATACCCGAGGGACACGTTTGCGTTGCTTAGTTAAAGGGATCCATTATCAGCTTTTAGGTGATAACTAGCCCTAATAACTAACTTGAAGTTGTTAACATTCCTTAAAAAGGAAGTTAGACCCGTCAAAGTATATATCTAAGAAAAGTTTCTCGAAACGGTACTATCTACTTTGACCAGTCCTNGTTAAAAAAAAATATATATATAAGTCATCGCAACTATAAGGTGAAAATTATAGCGAATGTGCTATATGATGAATAAAAGAAGTTATGAGATATGTTGTTGAGCCAACGAGCTTAGTATGAAGAATTCTTAAATGGTGAATCGATGTATCAAGATATGGAAAATTCGAAGAGGAGAAAGAAAGTAACTATGATCATTTATGGGATATGTGGTTTGGTTTGTGACTAGCAATTACGGGATTTAGACTTGATTTCATTTTTCTTTTAAACCAATTTCATATATTCCCATGCCTTATCCTTACCTTTTTAACTTAGCGTAATTATTAAATGTGTTGACATGTAGTGACCATCCGAATTTTTGAAAAATGGGATAACGTGCCAGCGATCTAAGGATTATCCTTAGTGACCATCCGTTATTTAGTTAATCTGAGATTCGTGCTAGCGATCTATTGTGTTGGACATGAGGTATTTGCACTTAAGTTAATTAACCCTTAGCCAAAACATTATAACCCGAATAAAAGACCTCTTTGATAAATTATCTTATTGTTTTGATACTCGTACAAGCTTATGGTAAGAAACATTGATCATGACTGAGCTATGAGTGATTTATTAATCTTATCACATATTGAGGGATGAGTGAATTTCAAATATCTTCGTGAGGTGCTTAGAATTGTTGTCAAGTTCTTTTACTTATTTAAAATTCACATAAGATGTTTGCA
>LBNU01028197.1:34394-46818 GCA_014162995.1 Artemisia annua | reverse complement strand
AATTAAATAAGAAACATATTGTTTTCAACATATTTTTTTCTCTAACCATAGCTCTTCAGATCTACTAACTTGTGTGATCTCTTATGTACCCAAGAGATCTACCAATTAGATTCAGAGTACACAGTTTAACACAAAGTTGGCAAGTCTTTGGTTAGCTGGTCTGGTATAAGAGCTTATAATGGTAGTTTAATACTTCATGTGTAGTTGTGTAGTCGTGATCGGTTATTATTTAGCTCAAAATACACTAGTGGTGTGCGGGAAGTTGTTGTCGCTTGTAAGGTAGAATATTCGTCAGTCCGGTTGGTACTTGTACGACGAACTCGAAGGTCTAGCCATTTGTGTCTGGCAAAGGCATTAGGACGTTGGTTGGTTTCGACTATGAGCTAGACTCGTAATATGCTTTGTACGGAAAAGTGTAAGCGACGATTGTAAAGGTTTCTCCACCGAGAAGGAGTTTGTTGATAGTGCTTGAAACTCTCGAGTTGGATACTCGGGGCATGGACGTAGGGCAAGGACAAGTGAGGTCCTTGTAGCCGAACCACGATAAACAATCGTGTTGTGGTTTGATCGTTCTATCTCTTTACTTGCATGTTTTACATATTGTGTTTAGTTTACATATTGTCTTTGAGTTGGTCAAAGTGTTTCAATTCACATCTTAATGTAAAACGTCAAGTATATCTTTGATTAAAACAGATAGTTTTCAAAAGATAATTAACGTAAAAAGCGGTAAACTATTCAACCCCCCTTCTAGTTTTCCACACTTTCAACATGACTTTGTCTCCAACTTGAAATTCCATTGGCTTTCGCCTCACGTCAGCGTAACTTTTCTGCCTATCCCTGGCAGCTTGTAATCGTTGTCGGATTGTAACAATCTTTTCTGTAGTCTCAAGGATTAGCTCAGGCCCAGTGATCTGAGCTTCGCCAACTTCAGCCCAACAAATTGGAGACCTGCACTTTCTACCATAAAGTGCCTCGAATGGTGCCGCCTTAATACTGGCATGATAGCTGTTGTTGTATGAAAACTCGGCTAATGGCAGATGTTTATCCCATCCCTTACCGAAATCAATCACGCATGCTCGCAGCATGTCTTCCAACATTTGTATTGTTCTCTCACTTTGCCCATCCGTTTATGGATGGTACGCGGTGCTCATGTCTAGGCGCGTGCCTAAAACTTTCTGCAGCGATTGCCAGAAGTTTGAGGTAAAACGACTACCTCTATCGGAGATAATTGAAATGGGTACCCCATGTTGGGTTACAATTTCCTTCAGGTATAGATAGGCGAGTGTGTTTACCTCATCGGTCTCCCGTATAGGTATGAAATGAGCAGATTTCGTGAGTCGATCAACGATAACCCAAATTGTATCTAAACCAGCGGTGGTTCATGGGAGTTTGGTGATAAAGTCCATTGTAATTCGTTCCCATTTCCAAACAGGAAGGTCAGGTTGAGTAAGTAATCCAGATGGTCGTTGGCATTCTGCCTTGACTCTTGAACATGTTAAGCACCTTCCAACATACTCGGCAATGTCGGCTTTCATGTTTGGCCACCAATACAGTTTCTTGAGGTCTTGGTACATTTTGTTGGCTCCAGGGTGAATGGAGTATTTGGATTTATGTGACTCGTGCATGATGAGGTCTCAAATACCTCCAAAATGCGGAATCCAACTTCTTTCTCCAAAACACAAGGTTCCGTCGGCTCGTTTCACAAAACCATTTTTATTTTCCAGCATACCATAGATCTTTTCATCAGGCCGGTTCTCTTCTTTAAGAGCTTCAGTTTGAGCCTGCAAGATTTGCGCGGGTAGTGGTGAACAAATCGTCATTCCTAACGATCGTACTGGTAGTGCTAGTATGGGGGCTTCACAAAGCTTCTGTTTAAGGAGTTGAAAAGCTTTCTCTTGTTTCTCTCCCCATTCATACTTTTTGTCCTTTTGTGTCAGTTCCGTTAAAGGCTTCGCGATCTTGGAGAAATTTTCAATGAATCTCCTGTAATACCCAGCAAGTCCTAGAAATTGCCGGATTTCTGTAGGGTTGGTAGGAGATGACCACTCTTTAATAGCTTTTATCTTTGCGGGATCCACATGAATGCCCTTGCTATCAATGACGCGTCCAAGGAATTGCACGCTCGAGATCCAAAACTCACATTTTGAAAATTTTGCGTACAATTGTTCTGCCTTGAGTAGTTCAAGTATGGTTTTAAGATGTTGGGCATGTTCTTCTTGATTGCGAGAGTAAATGAGAATGTCGTCTATGAACACAATTACGAACTTATCGAAGTACGGTTTGCATACTCGATTCATTAAGTCCATAAATACTGCTGGTGCGTTGGTTAAACCAAACGGCATCACTTGAAACTCATAGTGTCCATAGCGAGTTCTAAAAGCGGTTTTCGGAATATCTTCTTCCCGAACTCTCAATTGGTGATATCCAGACCTTAAGTCAATCTTTGAGTACACACTTGACCCTTGAAGTTGGTCAAATAAATCATCGATGCGTGGTAGTGGGTATCTATTCTTCACGGTCAGCTTGTTTAATTCGCGGTAATCGATGCACATCCGAAATGATCCGTCCTTTTTCTTGACAAACAATACCGGAGCTCCCCAAGGTGAGGAACTCGGGCGAATGAATCCCTTATCCGCCAGTTCTTTTAGTTGTTCGGATAGCTCTTTCATCTCGGAGGGTGCTAAACGGTATGGTGCTTTTGCCACAGGTGCCGCTCCTGGCACTAAGTCTATTTGAAATTCGACTTGACGAACGGGTCGAAGACCAGGTAAGTCTTCGGGAAAATCTTTCACTACAGGTACATCCTCAAGTCGCTTATTCTCCGACTTATCCTCAGTTATTTGAGCCATAAACACTTGACATCCGTCGTTTATGTACTTCACCGTTCTAATAAATGAGATGATTCCAAATCGGTTCTTACTTCGATCGCCTTGTACCACAAGAGTTTTTCCTTTTTGTGGTATGTGAACTGTCTTCTCATCGCAAACTAGCCGGGCACGATGTTTTGATAACCAATCCATTCCAATCACTACGTCGAAACTACCAAGTTGAATGGGCATTAAGTTTATAAGGAAAGGTTGGTTCTGCAGGGTTATGGTGCAACCTAGGAGTACGGTGTTAGTGCTTATCAAGATTCCATTGGCCATTTCGATCTCGTAAGTGATATCTAACTTAGTTGGGGCAATGTTTAGCAATGAAGCAAAAGTAGTATCTACGAAACTTCTATCAGCACCCGAATCAAATAAAACTTTTGCACTATGCTGATTTATTAAAAACGTACCCGTGACAACGTCAGGGTTCTTTGGTGCATCTCCATCTCCCATCATGTATGCTCTCGCACGTGCAGGGTAATCAGCATTCCTGTTAGTGCATTGACTCTTGTAGTGCCCCTTTTCTCCGCAACGGTGACACATTACGCTCACAGGTTGTAAGTTTGCTCCGGTGGCTTTGCAATCAGTGGTCTTGTGCCCTATCCTTTGACATTTTCCACACTTGGCGATACAGGGGCCAGTGTGGTGCATCTTGCACTTGTTGCACAGAGGTTTGTCACCAGCATATCCTGAGGTAGCTACATATGTCTTGGCAGCTTCCTGCCTACGGTTTTGTTTATGGTGATGAGAATTGCGGGTGTGATGATAGTTATAGTTGCGTCCATTGTTTGTATTCTACTACTGCCATGCAAGACAATTCTCCTATCATCATTCTTTCGATTGAGTTCATTTCGTTCCGCCATTGACTTCCGCTTGATTTCCCTTTCTAGTAGCCTTTGAGCAATTGCCATTGCCTCATCAAGGGTTGCAGGTTTCGAAGCGGTAACATTTCCTTCGATACTTTGAGGCAAACCTTCAATGTACTTTTCCAGGGTTTTGTCCAAGTCAGACGCAACACCTGGGCATAACACAGCTAGTTCCTGAAATCGGCGGTTATAAGCCCTCAGTTCGACTCCTTTTACCATCAAATAGTGGAATTCATCTTCCAACTTCTTGATTTCAGACCTTGAACAGTATTTCCTAAGGATTTTCTTCTTAAATTCAACCCAAGTGATCTGATAAGCTTCTTCGGTTCCCATACTTTGTACTACAGAATTCCACCATGATTGAGCTTCATCCAAAAGGGTTCCTGTTGTAGGTTACCTTACAGTTCTCGGGGCAACCACTTCTCATAAACACAGTTTCGGAACGTTCAAACCAACGGGCAAGAGCATTTGCTCCTTCAGTGCCCTTGTAGTAGGTGGGTTGACAGCTCATGAAATCCTTATAGGTGCACTTTCGNCAATAGCATTAAAATTTTTAAATAATTATTTCAAAAAACTAAAAAAAAAACCCGCGCGTGCGCGGGCATTATAACTAGTCATATACAACCATACAATCCGAAAAATATAAACAAGTTCTATTTTGCAGGGGAGGGGGATAATGAATATATAATAAAAATTTGAAATAACTCTGCAATTAAATTAAAAGTTACCATCAGTAGCAATCCATACAGAAAAGATGCCAAAATTAACGAGTACAAATATTGTCATAATCAGTTTCTTTTCAAATAATAACTACTTGCCATAAGTTGTACCTACGTCTAAAAGCATAAGGAAGGTTAGCCTTTGGTTATCACTACAAATTACTGGTGTTTAAATGCTCAGAGGTGACAACATAAGTCACTCACACTATGTTCATTTTTAAAAATCAAATGCAAGCCTTCTGCACAAACCGAGATCAATATTCCTTGATTTCTTGACATGCTTAAAAGGAGCACCAGGGCATGTCTCAGCAATACCAGTGAGCCGAGGAGCACTAGGGGGTGTCGTGAGTGCATCATGGCTTGCTGAAATCTCACTAATGATATCCTCTGCCTGCTTAGATACGATGGCTTCCAAAAGAGACTTATAAACAGCCTCCAACAACATATCGTCATCAACAGCACTTTCACAAACACCTTCACCTTTTTCATAAATATTTTTCGTCACAAGAGAAGTAAAGTTCAGCCTCCTGGCAACATAAGTCCGTGATTCTTCAAGATATTTCATGGACACGGGTGCCTTCAATAAGTCGTCAGAACCAGGTGCAAATGGGTCAAAAACACCCGCTTTTGGGGTACTTGGGCAGTCATCATCTTCGTTCATATAAATATTATCACCATTATGTAGCATGTGAGAATCAGACCCTATGGAAAACGGGGATATAAAAGCAGACATTAAGTCTGAACCCTCTTTATTTGAATCTGGGGTTATAGGACTCAAAGCAGATCCTTTATTATCAAGAATCGATGGTTTCGTGGAATGATAGTTGCTGGTTCATCAACAGTTTCACTAGCATTGCTGGAGCGGTTCAAAGGTGTAGGTTGGTTTCCGAGTGCAGCAGCCAGACCTTCAGCAATCATTCTCCGGATATCTTCCGGAGTCAAAGGTGGAATTGATCCTGATGCTGGAGTGGGTGCTGGTGTTCGTGTTGGAGTTGGTTCAGGTGAAGCAGCTGTTCTCCTTGTGCGAGGCATTTTCTGTCAAGATCAACAGAAATGTAAGTTTAGTTTTCCGTGCTGGAATATCTCAAGCACAAGTTACATATCGATGATGTTGTTGTTACGTGTAATTACATTGTTTGTGTTTATTTTTCCCCAGGTCTTTATTTTACCACTTGGTCTTGAAATTACTATGGCATACAATGATTCATCGTCAACAAAAGCTTGGCTTGAAATTTCATACTTATATCCCCTTTTACTTATTGTTTTTCCGAAACCATCTTTGTTAAAGTTTTCTTTCTACGTAAAGAACCATAATCTTCTTAGTTATCACAACATGTTTGAACATCATTCTCACACACATGCACATAATATTTCCGTTGTTGGCAATATAGTCACCTCATGTTTGAATACAATTCACAACACACATGGATAAGATCATCACGACATGTTTGAATACCATTCACAACATATGTTAAAATCAACCACGGGAATGTAAATCAACATGGGAAATGTAGTAAAACCAAATACCATAATATACATTAATACTTTGTCCGTTGTTGTTCTAAAGAAACAAAAGAAACACACAAACGTCACAAGTCACTTATTAAGTTACATATTTTTTTTGGCATAGTTCGTCCCATACTACATAAAACACATGATTTTTATCTTCATTCCTGGTGCCTTGCTTGCTCCTTGATCATGGCAATCTCATCCATCAGGGCTTGAATCTCCCATCTTTGGAATTCATGAACTCCTCTAATTCTTGCTTCCAGTTCTCGGAGTCGGTTCTCATAATACTCCGGTGGTGGTATAGTTGGAATGACACGGTTTGCTGCAGTGGTTGAAGATTCTCCAGTTTCATAAACTCTAGGGGGAAAACCTGGAGGGTGAGAGGGATCATTTCCTGGGGGTACCATCCCTCGGGAAAAAGGTGCATCCGGGAGAGTTTGAGTAAGTAGGTTGAACCAAAAGTCCGGCTCAACCCATGGAGGTGAACATGGTGGAGATGGTGATAGTGCCTCATAATGGCCAGGAGATGTAGGTGGTGAGTATCCTGAGATATCAAAAGGTGAAGTAGGTGATCGTGGTCGTATTGGCCTCTTTACCCTAGGAGTATTAATCTCTATGGGACCCGTAGGTGTCCTCCTGAACGGCCTCCTAAAGTGTTCAGGCTCATATGGTTCGAGAATTCTGACCCTCCTTCCTTGGAAAACCCGAGTGAGTGAAGGTGGTGGTGGTAAAGTAGGTGGAGTTACCGTTCCTGGGTCAGGGGACCAACGCCAGGTTGACACAAGTCTCTCGTCAGCTGACGAAGAGTTGGAGTTGTCAGTTGGTGTTGTTGGGGTTACCAAGGGTGTAGTGGTGACAGGTGGGATCACTGACGAAGCAGTGTCTTCAACCTCAAGTTCGGAAGAGGAGGTAGTGTGGTGTGAATGGGTGGATATGGTACTACTGTAATAACCCAATTAATAGTAACATAAGTTGCTAATCTAGCATTTAGCATATATTCATATAAAAAGTGTAACATTTCTAATTAAATGTCATAGTTGAGTAGGCATGGAGGGCTCGCGGTGGTGTGGTGTAATAGGTCCGTTTAAAAGTGTAGTTATAGTCCAATGTTTGAAAATACATTTGGTTCTCTATAACCAGGGCTCTGATGCCAATCTGTAACACCCCCAAAAATTTGTTTAACAGCGGAAGACTTAATTGGGTGTTACGTAGAGGATCACAGTCATAATTATAGAAAACGACTCAAAGAGACGTTTTTGAGTTCATTTTATTGAATTCAAATGCAAGGATGTTCAATGTTTAATACATCACATTATTAGTTGAAAATGACTGTTTGTGAATATTACACCACCGACAAAAAGGTCAAATGCCCACTCCATGCCTCCTGAGCTTGCTTCAATTACCTGAGATACATGCTAAAAAGTCAACAAAATTGTTGAGTGAATCTATAGCGTTTGTAATTAAAATCAGATGAACACATTCAAGTATTTCACAGGTGTATAGTAGTTAGATCCGTATGCTTATTGCCATAAGTCTCATGAACACAACGTTAACAAGTATGTGAGCCGTGTAATGGCATCAACACAGTATAAGTTGCCCTTGGGTGAGGAGTTTGCCAGTTCTCCTAGTGTATCAAATAATAGTGCATTTGTCTACCAGGTGTGGGCTAGAACAAATGGGTCTGTCAAGCACCAATAGATCTATTCACAGTTATTCGCGTTCACTCGCAAGTGACTAAGGTTCATGATAGAAGGGACTTTCAAGTTGGCATGTGTCTTATGCAATAGTTGTATAGCATACCATAGTGAAAATAGTTGTTCAAATACTTGTGTTCATATAGTGTAGCATGTATCCCACCCACATAGTTTGTAAAACAAGTAAAAAGTGTGGGACTAAAGACTCACCTCAGATGAGTGGTGTATGTAGGCAATCAAGTAATGTCAAGTGTAACGGGTGAATGGCTCCAACACGCAACCTGGATAATATGAGAAACCTTAGTTTCCTATAGTGGTGTGATTTGTATTTGTGTAATGCCTGAAGTACAAAAACAATATTAAACATAATATTGTCTTGTCTTTATGGGTGATGATGATGAGTCGTGTCAGACTCAGGGTGTTGAGTTTTCAGTTCTTGATCTTGGTGAAAGTGATGTATGAGTTTGATTAGTGAAAGGTGATCTTTTGTTATCTAGTTAGTTCTCAATTATTTACTTCTTGTAATTAATATTATTAAAATAATCACTTTTACTTAAGTTTGTGAAATTACAAGTTTAGTCCTTATACTATGTAAAGTTTACATTTTTAACCCAGGTGTTTATAAAAATGACATTTAAGTACCTCAAGTTTATAATTATTCCATTTATAACTTTACTTTGTCAAATTTACAGTTTTGACACTCTTTTTCCAATATTTACACTTTTAGTCCTTGTACTTTCAAAATTGACACTTTTAGTCCTTATGAAATGTGTATTTACATTTTTAGTACTTATAATATCAAATAGGTCAATAAATGACAAAAACATTTCAAAGATACTGTTTTGACACCAAGTTTACAGAATTTACAGTTTTGGTCCTTGTAGTTTATAAAGTTTGCAAAACTAGTCCTTTATATGTAAAATGTTCATTTTAGGTCCTTGTATTCTCAAATTTATACAAATGACTCAAAATAACTTGTATTTACTGTTTGTAACCTTAATTTGCAAAAATTACAGTTTATACCCTTAGTTTGCATAGTTGACAGTTTTAGTCCCTTAACTTACAATCTTTTGCATTTTTAGTCCAAAATACCATTTTAGCTTATGACTCCATTCCAAATAGTTATTTAAGTTACCAGAAGCTTAGAAAACTTGTGTGAGCTTATCAGTTGGCTTATTTGAGCTTAAAGCTTATTATTTAGCTTATTAGTGTGTTAATGGGCCTGGTGTGATCCGTTAAGGCCCATTGGGTCTTCTGTGGGTCCAGTGGGCTCCCAACTGGTTGGAGTGTTTCTTGGGCTCATATTGGGCCTTGCCAAAGTGAGTGGGTGTCGTTTTGGGCGGTGAAACAGGCCATAGAGGGAGTTCAGTTTGATGGGCTTAAGCCCATTAAGGGTTGTGTTTATGTTTCTGTGTACTAGATAGGTGCTCAAGCTTTGGGCTTGTGGAACAGCTTAAACAAGCTTGTGAGAGTGTGAGATTTGTGTAGCTTGATTGTTGAGGTTCCAAAGAATAAGATTGTACAAAAATACTTATAGGTTATACGTATAAATATGGATTAACGAGACCAAAGTGTTTGTGAGAAATCATGTGTAAAACACTTAGAATATTATTGACAGTTTTTGTTAAGGGTCTTGTGGACTTGTAAACGTGTGATTTTTGATATCTTAGGATTATGTTAAGCTTGTTTAGAGTTCATAGCTTCTTTTATATGTATATAGAGATGTGAGTGAGAGTTTTTGTAGGTCATGAGCTTAACGAGACATAGGAGAAATTTGGCCAAAGTGTTGATGTTGTAATCGAATAGAAAAACATGAAAATGAGATCAAAACATGTTGAGTGTTGAGAGTTGGCTTACCACACCTTCAAAGGTGGTATGATACGAGCTTGTGGATGGCTTGTGAGGACTTGGGAGCTTGTGGAGGACTTGTTCTTCTTCTCTTCTTCTCGGTACAAAGGCAACGAGCAATAGAGTGTTTGTGTGAGTTTTACGTGATGTATCTTTGCATGGGAGGAGTACAATCTGAGGATAGAGACAACTTGATAGACAAAAGGAATAAGGGCAGTAGATAACACGTAGGGTAGGCTTTAGGATAGCTTGATTGGTGCAAGTAGTCATTCCATGTGGTAGGAAACTTATGTGTTTCGGTTTTGATGAGATGACGAGGCAAAGCCTTCTAGAAAGGTGATTTTATTTCGAGTCTTATGTACCATCGAGTAGCAAGGGCTGTGTTGAGGTTCCTGGGTCTTTGTGAAGTCATGTGAACTAGTGTGAATGAGGTTAAGGTCACGTTTGGTTGTAGAAAACATAAAGGGTCCGTTTGACGTAGTAACGTGACCAAGAGGTCACTTTGTGATCGAGTTGTGGTCTATGAGTGTTGTGATTGATTATTGATAGGGTTATAAGGTCTTGTGAGTCGTTTAGGAAGTTTGTAGAACTTAGGAAACCATTAGGAGTTCAAACGAGTTTAGCGTGACCAAAAATTAAATAGTTATAGGTCGAAATACTTGTTGTGAGTCCTTGAGAGCTTAGAGTTGTGTTTAGCTTAGATCAAGTAGCTTAGAATGAGTAATAAGAGATTTCTAAATGCCTAGGAATGTCTCAAATGAGCTTGTGCATGTTTGGAGCTTTTTGTGTGTATGTTTGTATATGTATCGAGACAAACAATTTGAGATATGGCTCGTTTGCGAATCGTGAGAGTTGTGAGTTGCTTAGAAACACTTAGGAAGTCAATTGAGGTTGTTTAGAACTTGTTGGAGTCAATGGCAACACGTTTTGCAATATGTGACCAAAGTTGTGTACGTTTTTAGAAACGTGTTACCTCCTTACGAAATGGCTTATGTTTACTGTGCATAAATACGTATTTTGATGAGATATTTGTTGATCTCGATTCTTTTGAGTGCAAAGAATAAGGTGATGCATTTTGTTCCATGTTTTGTGTGTAAGAATCGCGAAAACAATGGCCAAACCAAACGTGTCTAGGCATTCGAATTCGTATATTTATTTGTTATCATATTGGGCCTTAAATGGGCTTGTGAGATCCTTTGGCCCATTTGAGGTTTAAATGTGATCCGTGTGATGTTACGGGCTAGTGTAGGCCCAATGAGGGTTGTGTGGCCCATTTGGTCATGTGGGGCCCACTTGGGTACAATGTGGGTCCTACAATGAGTATTTTGTTATATTTAGAGGTTGTGGGGCCCACAGGGGTGTATTTCAGTTGTGTGTGTGTTGTGAGGTCCACCAAGAGGGATGTGGGTCCCATAAATGTGTATTGTTATTCATATTTGTATTGTGGGGTCCACTAAGGTAGAAATCTCATATATGGTTGTTGTGAGTGCAAGGTGTGGCACTTGTGATCTAAACTGATCCATAGTGGTGTTGTACCTTGTCCAGGTCATTGTGGGTTGCGTGTGACCTCATTCAAAGTGGGTGTGAATCACATAGCACATAATGATTCAAAGTTGCATAGTGTATATAAAAGTTTGAAATTTTGCCTAAAAATGGGTGTATGAACAGTAATACTTAATTACTTCATGTTTAGTGTTTCTTAATAATTGGGTTTTTAGCAGGATATTACAGTACCTACCCGTCATTCAAATTCCGTCCCGGAATTTAAGCTGGTGTGGTGTCATGGGTGTTCTCGGTGAACATGTGTGGATATTTGGCGCGGATTTTTTCCTCGTGTTCCCATGTGTACTCGGGTCCTCTTTGGGAGTTCCACCGAACTTTGACGATAGGTATGCGGCTGTGTTTCAATCGCTTCACTTCACGATCCATAATTTCTATGGGTTCTTCCATGAAGGCAAGTTTCTCATCTAGCTGAATCTCTTTCAGCGGTATTACCAATGTTTCGTTAGAAAGACACTTCTTTAGGTTTGAAACATGAAATACATCGTGTACACGAATTAGTTCTTCCAGTAATTCCAGTCTGTAAGCCACAGGACCGATCCTTTCCAGGATCTTGAAGGGTCCAATGTATCGGGGGTTTAGTTTTCCGCGCTTTCCAAAGCGGACGGTTCCTTTCCAGGGTGATACTTTCTGTTAATACAAATATCGCCTAAAAACGTTATTTATATTTTAACAATCTTTGCTATGTTTTGTTAATAACAAAGTGCAAACTTTAGATTGTAATAAAACATCACTTTAGTTTTTAAGTCTTATATAATTAGACTTTACATTTCTATTTAAACATAAACAAGGTTTTATTTCTTTAAATGGAAACATGATGTCATGCATTCATGAATAGGTTATGTGTTTAACTTGTCATGAAGTTCTTACACATTTTGGAAGTATTCCAAATGTGATCCAATGCATGTGGTCTAGTGATGAGACGAAAAATGTTACGTTTTTAGGGGTCTGTTTGAGTCCTAATTCGTATATTATTGGATCGGATTTCACCCAAAGTCGTTTCTTTTCTCATTTTAGGTACTTTTGAGGAGAAAATCACAAAAGAAGCATTTTCGGGCTGAAAAAGTGCGGAAAATAACAAAATCTCAAAAGACCCTAAAGTGCACAGAAGGTGACGGCGTCACAAGCTTCAACGTGACGACGTCAGGAACAAATTAAGTGAAGAAATTGGAAGTTACTCATGACGGGCCAGAGAGTTTTTTGCCTAGTCTGGTGACGGCGTCAGGGAAGGCCGTCAGATCTGGAACAAGGCGGCGTGACGACGTCAAGAAGGCCATCACAAAACCCTGATCGTCGGCGTGACGGCGTCACACCTTGGGCTGACGCCGTCAGCCCGTATTTTCTATATATATAGGACG